>JADRCC010574733.1:0-17935 GCA_019843855.1 Hylomyscus alleni | reverse complement strand
TTTGGCAAAGAGCCAGATGTTATCATTCAGCCTTTTACTACAGATCAAGATTCCTGGCTAAAACAGCATAGCACAGATTGGTTGCTTGCTCAAATAGGATTTCAAGGAACTATAGACAATCATTATCCTCAAGACAAACTGATAAAATTCTTAAATGTGCATGAAGTAATATTTCCTAACATGACTTCCTCACAACCTTTGAGAAATGCCCTTTTGATTTTTACTGATGGCTCCTCTAGAGGAGGAGCTGGGTATCTTATGAATATTCAACAGGTAATCATAGAAACTCTTGGCCTCTCAACTCAGTTAGCTGAATTGACCCTAGTATTAAATGTTTTTCAGACTGTGAATGACACTTTTAATCTTTTTATTGATAGCTTATATGTAACCCAATCTGTTCCTTTATTGGAAACATAATTTTAATAAGGCAGCAGGATCTCTATTTTCACAATAGCAAAATGTCATTCTTGCTCAAAAAAATCAGCTTTATATCGGTCATATATAAGCTCATTCTGGTCTTCCTGGACCATTAGCTGCAGGTAATGATTGCATTAACAGAGCTCTTGTAGAAGTCCTAGTTTCAGATCCTATAGCATTGGCTAGATGTGACCATGATAAATTTCATCTCTCTAGCCATACCTTAAGGCTCTGACATAAGATTACCAAGTAGTAAGCAAGAATGATTGTAAAACAATGCCCTAACTGTGTTACATTATCTCCAGTTCCACATTTAGGGGTCAATCCAAGAGGTCTTATACCCAATCATATTTGGTAGATGGATATAACTCATTTTTCAGAATTTGGAAAGCTTAAATATATACATGTCTGTATTGACACTTGTTCAGGATTCCTATTTGCTTTTCTGCATTGAGGAGAAGCCTCTAGAAATGTAATTGATCATTATTTACAAGCCTTTAATGTTATGGTATTACCTTAAGTCATTAAGACAGATAATGAGCCAGCTTACACTAGCAAAAAAATTATATCATTTTGTAAAGAATTTGATATTGAACATAAAACTGGAATTCCTTATTCCCTATGGGACAAGGAATTGTTGAACGTGCACACTGCACTCTGAAAAATTGGCTTTTAAAAACTAAAGGAAGAGAATTGTATCCTCCTAAATCTTCAAAGGCACACCTTGCCTTTGTTTTATTCATTTTAAATTTCCTGCAGACTGACACTAAAGGTCAGTCTGGGGAGGTAACAGGGGTTTGTTCTAGTTGTTTTTATTTGTTCGGGTGGGGGGGGGAGGGTGAAAGGTCAGTCTCATGCTGACCACCACTGGCATCCTAACACTTCAAGTTCATTTGCCATGGTGAAATGGTAAGATCCACTCACTAACACATGGAATGGTCCAGATCCCATTCTAGTTTGGGGGAGAGGCTCTGTGTGTATCTTCTCTCAGAAAGAAGATAGGGCACAATGGCTGCCTGAAAGATGGGTTTGCCAGGTGGATGCAGGTCCACAGTGCTTAAAATTATGACTGAAAAATCTTTTTCCTTGGTTTTTTTTTTTTTTTTTGAGAGCTGACAATTTCTTTGTCACCCTCAGAGCACCTCCTCCTTTCACCTGAAAGCTCATTCCCTGAGAACAGAGACAATTTAAGCTCACCCCAGGAGCACAGAGTCAATGAAAGCTCACCCCAGGTTCCTAGCCTGGAAGTTGCTATTTTGCAACTGAATCAAAGGCCTATTCTCTAGGCAAAGTTGTTGAAAGAGTTCTTAGCTTGGGAGTTGTTATTTTGCAACTCAATTAGGTGTCAAACCCCATCAGCACATCAGCACTGCTTCACTTGACTTCAGAAAGAGAACTCCAGAGAGACTGTGACAGTTTGGCATCGCAGGCAATGAGGGCATGTCATGGCATTGGCTGTATGGGAATAAGGTGCATTATGAAAACCAATGTTCAGCAGATAGGTCACTGATACTTTCAACCTAAGACAGGGTCATGTGCCTAGTGGCTGTGTTTTTTAAACACGAAAATAGCCCAGTTTGTAGAATACAAACTAGCTGTATGTGGTTTCTGAAGACAGGTAAGAGAGTTGTCAGTAGATATATAGCTGCAGGCAAGATCACCATGACACCGTGAAAATTTCCATGCAGGACTATGGTGCATGAATTTGCCCTAGTCCAGCTAATTTTTTAATAAATAGGGAGGAATTATAATCTCCTCCATTAGCCAAGCCATCTGACACACAGACATCTTCCTCTGCCTGGAAGCAGCTATCCCACCTGGGGAGCCAAACAAAGGCTCTCTGTGGACTGTCACCTCTCTTTGAAGCTGCAGCTTAGAAGTCTACCCACCGAGCTACGAGAATGCCCACAGCCTGAAGTCTTACAAATTGCTGAGACACTGGCACCAGAGATTTACTGCAATGTTTACATTATGTAAATATCATGGAACCTAGAGACTTGCTTTCATTTCTGTAATTCGTGTATATATACGTGATTCCCTCAGTAAAGTTTGAACCTTGATCAAAATATATGTCTTGGTTCACTTATTTCTCCCGAATTTTGAACCCTCTTTTTTCTAGGTCCCTGTCCTTCTCCTGGGAAGAATCCAGTACCTGAAGCCTCAGGTGGCTTCAACTTGGCATAATCAGAATGCAGTTCTCACACCACAGCAAGTCCTGGATACTCAAGCAGACAGGAAAAGAAGGATTGTGATTTAAAATTACATCTCATGATGATGATAGAAGACTTTAAGAAGGACATAAATAACTCCCTTAAAGAAATACAGGAGAACTCAGGTAAACATGTAGAAGCCCTTAAAGAGGAAACAAAAAAAATCCCTTAAAGAATTACAGGAAAATATAATAAAATAGGTGAAGGAATTGAACAAAACCATCTAGAATCTAACAAAGAAAAAGGAAACAGTAAAGAAATCACAAAGGGAGAAAACTCTGGAGATAGAAAACCTAAGAAAAAGATCAGGAGTCATAGATATAAGAATCACTAACAGAATACATGAGATAGAAGAGAAAAACTTACAGAAAGAAGATACCATAGAAACACTGACACAACAATCAAAGAAAATACAAATGGCTCACAACGCAAAACATCCAAGAAATCTAGGGCACAATGACAAGATCAAACATAAGGATAACAGGTATAGAAGAGAATGAAGATTTCCAACATAAAGGTCCAATAAATATCTTCAACAAAATTATAAAAGAAAACTTCCCTAACCTAAAGAAAGAGATGCCTATGAACATACAAGAAGCCTACAGAACTCCAAATAGACTGAACCAGAAAAGAAACTCCTCTCATTACACAATAATAAAAACACCAAATGAACAAAACAAAGAATATTAAAAGCAGTAAGAGAAAAAGGTCAAGTAACATATAAAGGCAGACCTATCAATATTACATCAGACTTTTCACCAGAAACCATAAAAGTCAGAAGATCCTGGGCAGATGACATACAGACCATGAAAGAAACCATATGCTAGCCCAGGCTACTATACTCAGCAAAACTCTCAGTTACCATAGATGGAGAAATGTCTGTTCCATGACAGAACCAAATTTACACAATATTTTCTCCACAAATCCAGCCCTACAAAATATAATAGATGGAAAACTCCAACACAAGAAGGGAAACTACACCCTAGAAAAAGGAAGAAAGTAATCTTCTTTCAACACACCCAAAAGAAGATAAACACACAAATATAAAAATAACAGGAAGCAACAATCACTGTTCCTTAATATCTCTTAACATCAATGGACTCAATACCCCAATAAAAAGACATAGGCTAACAGATATGTAAACAGGACCCAGGATTTTGCTGCATAGAGGAAACCCACCTCAGTATCAAAGACAAACACTACCTCAAAGTAAATGGTTGGAAAACAATTTTCTAAGCAAATGGTCCCAAGAAACAAGCTTCAGTAGCCATTCTAATATCAGATAAAACCGACATTCAACCAAAAGTCAACAAAAAAGATAAGGAAGGATACTTCATACTCATCAAAAGAAAAATCTAATAAGAAGAACTCTCATTTCTGAACACCTATGCTCCAAATGAAAGGGTACCCACATTCATAAAGAAACTTTACTAAAGTTCAAAGCATACATTGCACCTCACACAATAATAGTGAGACATTTCGATACCCCACTCTCAGCAATAGAAGATCATGGAAACAGAAACTAAACAGAGACACAGTGAAACTAACAGAAGTTGTGGGCCAAAAAGTTTAGCAGATATCTATAAAACATTTCATCCAAAAAAAAATAGATATATATATACCTTCTTCTCAGCACCTCATGGTACCTTCTCAAAAATTCACTCTATAATCTGTCACAAAACAAGCCTCAACAAATACAAAAAGATTATAATAATCCCATGCATCTTATCAGATCACCACAAGCTAAGGATAGTCTTAAATACCAACAAAAGCAACAGAAAGCCCACATAAACATGGAAGTTAAACAAATGTCTACTCAATGATAACTTGGTCAAGAAAAAAATTAAAGACTTTTTAGAATTTAATGAAAATAAAGGTACATCATACCAAAACTTATGGGACACAATGAAAGCAGTGCTACGAGGAAAACTGAGTGCCTCCAAAAAGAAACTGGAGAGAGCATACACTAGCAACTTGACAGGACACCTGAAACAAAAAGAACATCTAGAACAAAAAGAAGCAAATACACCCAAGAGGAGTAGATGGCAAGAAATAATCAAACTCAAGGATGAAATCAACAAAGTAGAAACAAAAAGAACTATACAAGGAATCAAAAAAAAAAAAAAAAACAGGAGCAGGTTCTTGAGAAAATCAAAAAGATAGATAAACCCTTATCCAAACTAACCAGAGGTCACAGAGATAGCATCTAAACTAATAAAATCAGAAATGAAAAGGGAGACAGAACAACTGAAACAGTGGAAATTCAGAAATTCATCAGATCATACTATAAAAGCTTATACTCAACAAAATTAGAAAATCTGGATGAAATGGACAATTTTCTAGATATATGCCAGGTACCAAAGTTAAATCAGGATCAGATAAACTGTTTCTCATGAAACAGTCCCATAACTCCTAAAGAAATAGAAGCAATCATTAAAATTCTCCCAACCAAAAAAAAAAAAAAAAAAGCCCAGGACCAGATAGATTTAGTGCAGAATTCTATCAGACCATCAAAGAAGACCTAATACCAATATTCTTCAAACTATTCCACAAAGTAGAAACAGAAGGAACACTACCCAATTCATTCTATGAAGCCACAATTACACTTATACATAAACCACACAAAGACCCCAAAAAAAAGAACTTCAGACCAATTTCCCTTATTAACATCAATGCAAAAATACTCAATAAAATTCTTGCACCCCAAATCCAAGAATACATCAAAATGATCATTCACCATGATCAACTAGGCTTGATCATCCCAGGATGCAGGAATGGTTCAACATATGGAAATCCATCGATGTAATCCACTATATAAATAAACTCAAAGAAAAAAAAACAACATGATCATTTCATTAGATGCTGAAAAAGCATTTAACAAAATTCAATGTTGCTTCATGTTAGAAGTCTTGGAAAGACCAGGAATTGAAGGCCCATACCTAAACATAGTAAAAGCAATATACAGCAATACAGTAGCCAACATCTAACTAAACAAAGAGAAACTTGAAGCAATACCACTAAAATCAGAGACTAGACAAGGCTGCCCACTCTCTCCCTACCTACTCAAAGTCCCTACTTAGTACTTAAAGTCCTAGCCGGAGCAATTAGACAACAAAAGAAGGTCAAAGGGATACAAATTGGAAAAGAAGTCAAAGTATCACTGTTAGCAGATGATATGATAGTATACATAAGTGACACCAAAAATTCAACCAGAGAACTCTTAAACCTGAAACAACTTCAACAAAGTGGCGAGATATAAAATTAACTCAAACAAATCCGATACTCAAAGGATAAACAAGCTGAGAAGAAACTAGGGAAATGACACCCTTCACAATAGTCACAAATAACATAAAATACCTTGCTGTGACTCTAATCAAGCAAGTGAAAGATCTGTGTAACAAGAACCATAAGTCTCTGAAAATAGAAATCGAAGATCTCAGAAGATAGAAAGAACTCCCATGTTCATGGATTGGCAGGATTAATATAGCAAAAATGCCCATCTTGTCGAAAGCAATCTATAGATTCAATGTAATCCCCATCAAAATTCCAACTCAATTCTTCATAGAATTAGAAAGTGAAATTTGCAAATTCACTTGGGATAACAAAAACCCCAGGATAGTGAAAACTATTGTCAACAATATAAGAACTTCTTGGGAAATGACCATCTCTGACCTCAAGCTACACTACAGAGCAATAGTGATAAAAACTGCATGGTATTGGTACAGTGACAGGCAGGAAGATCAATAACATTGAATTGAAAACCCAGAAATGAACTCACACACCTATAGTCACTTGATGTTTGACAAAGGAGCTAAAACCATCCTGTGGAAAATACACAGCATTTCCAACAAATGGTGCTGGTTCAACTGGAGGTCAGCATATAGAAGACTGCAAATCGATCCATTCTTATCTCCTTGTACAAAGCTCAAGTCGAAGTGGATCAAGAACCTCTACATAAAACCAGATACACTGAAACTAATAGAGGAGAAAGTAGGGAAGAGCCTTGAACACATGGGCACAGGAGAAGATTTCCTGAACAGAACACCAATAGGTTATGTTCTAAGATCAAGAATTGACAAATGGGGTCGGGCGGTGGTGGCGCACCCCTTTAATCCCAACACTTGGGAGGCAGAGGCAGGCAGATTTCTGAGTTTGAGGCTAGCCTGGTCTACAGAGTGAGTTCCAGAACAGCCAGGGCTATACAGAGAAACCCTGTCTTGGGAAAAAAAAAAAAAAAAGAAAAGAATTGACAAATGGGACCTTATAAAATTGCAAAGCTTCTATAAGGAAAAAGACAATAGGACAATATGGCAACCAACAGATTGGGAAAAGATATTTACCAGTCCTACATCTAATCGAGGGCTAATATTCAATATAGACAAAGAACTCAAGAAGCTAGACTCCAGGGAATCAAATAACCTTATTAAAAATGGGGTACAGAGCTAAACAAAGAATTTTCAACTGAGGAATATCAAATGGCCAAGAAGCACTTAAAGAAATGTTCCATACCCTTAGTTATAGGAGAAATGCAAATCAAAACAATCCTGAGATTCTACCTCACACCAGTCAGAATGGCTAAGATCAAAAACTCGGGTGACAGCAGATGCTGGTGAGGATGTGAAGAAAGAGAAACACTCCTCCATAGTTGGTGGGATTGCAAGCTGGTACAACCACTGTGGAAATCAGTCTAGTGGTTCCTCAGAAAATTGGACAAAGTATTACCTGAGAACCCAACTATACCACTCCTGGGCATCTATGCCCAAAAGGTTCTCCCACAAGGACACATGCTCCACTATGTTCAAATCAGCCTTATTTATAATAACCAGAAGCTAGAAAGAACCCAGATGTCCCTCAACAGAGGAATGGGTACAGAAAATGTGGTACATTTACACAATGGAGTACTACTCAGCTATTGAAAACAACAGCTTCCTGAAATTCTTAGACAAATGAATGGAACTAGAAAATATTATCTATTTATTATCTAAATTTATTATATATTATCTAAATATTATGAGTGAGGTAACCCAATCACAAAAGAACATACATGGTATGCACTCACTGATAAATGGATATTAGCCCAAAATCTCAGAATACCCAAGATACAATTCACAGACCACATGAATCTCCAGAACAAAGAAGACCAACATGTGTATGCTGGTCCTCCTTAGAAAGGGGAACAAAATATTCACAGGAGCAAATACAGACACCAAGTGTAGAGTACAGACTGAAGGAAAGGCTATCCAGAGACTGCTCCACCTGAGGATCCATCCCATATATAGTCACCAAATGCAGACACTATTGTGGATGCCAAGAAGTGCTTGCTATCAGGAGGCTAATAGAGCTGTCTCCTGAGAGTCTCTGCCAGAGCTTAACAAATACAGAGGCAGATGCTTGCAGCCAACCATTGGACTGAGCACAGATCCCCAATGGAAGAGTTAAAAAACTGAAGGAGATGAAGAACAACAATATCAACCAACCAGACCCCCAGAGCTCCAAGGGACTAAATCACCAACCAAGGAGTACACATGGAGGGAGCCATGGCTCCATCCACATATGTAGCAGAGCATGGCCTTGTTGGGCATCAATGTGAGGAGAGACCCTTGGTTCTGTGAAGGCTTGATGCGCCAATGTAGGGGAATTTGGGGGTGGGGGGAGTTGGTGTGTGGGTAGGCGAACACCCTCATAGAAGCAGGAGGAGGGGAGAGAATATGGGGTTTCCAGGAGTAAACTGAGAAAGGGAAAAACATTTGAAATGTAAAGAAAATATCCAATAAAAAAACACCCATTGAACTCCACAAAATAATAGTAGGAGACTTCAATACCCCACTCTCACCAATGTGCAGATCATGGAAACAGAAACTAAACAGAAACTTGTTTGAGACTATGTGGAAACACAGTGAAACTAATAAAGGCTATGAACCAAATGGATTTAAAAGATATTTACAGAACATTTGACCTAAAACAAAAGAATATATCTTCTTCTCAGCACCTCATTGACTCTTTAATCTGTCACAAAACAAACCTCAACAGATACAAAAAGATTGAAATAATCCCATGCATCCTATCAGATGACTACAGACTAAGGCTGGTCCTCAATAAAAAAAGAAACAACAGACCCACATACCCATGGAAACTGAACAATTCCCTACTCAATGATAACTTGGTTAAGGAAGAAATAAAGAAAGAAATTAAGGACTTCCTGGAATTCAATGAAAATGAGGACACAGCATCCCCAAACTTATGGGATTCAATGAAAGCCATGCAAAGAGGAAAATTCATTGCACTGAGTGCCCTGGTTAAAAAAAAAAAAATGGAGAGTTTCTATAGTAGCAAGTTAACAACACACCTAAGAGCTCTAGAGCCATAAGAAACAAACAGTCAAACTCTGGGCCAAAATAAAGCAAATAGAAACAAAGAATGATACAAAGAATAAACAAAACCAAAAGTTGGTTCTTTGAGAAACTTAACAGGATAGATAAACCCCTAGTCAAATTAACTAAAGAATCCAGAGACAGTGTCCAAAATAACAAAATCAGAAATGAAAAGGGAGACATAACAACAGAAACAGGAAATTCAAAAAATCATCAGATCCTACTACAAAAGTCTATACTCAACAAAACTAGAAAATCTAGATGAAATGAATGATTTTCTAGACAGATACCAAATACCAAAGTTAAATCAAGAACAGATAAACTGTCTAAACAGGCCTATATCCCCAAAGGAAATAGAAGAAGTTATTAAAAAAACCTCCCAGCCAAAAAAACCCAGGGCCTGATGGCTTTAGTGCAGAATTCTACCAGACCTTCAAAGAAGAGCTAATACCAATATTCCTCAAACTATTCCATAAAATAGTAAAAGAAGGAACACTACTCAGTTTGTTCTATGGAGCACAGTTATACAGATAACTAAACCACAAAGACCCAACAAATAAAAAAGAGAGAACTCAAACCAATTTTGCTTATGAGTATCGATGTAAAAACACTCAATAAAATTTTTGCAAACTGAATCCAAGAACACATCAAAGCCATCATTCACCACAATCAAGTAGGTTTCATCCCAGGGATGCAAGTTTGGTTCAATATACAACAATTCATTAACATAATCCACTATATAAACAAACTCAAAGGAAAAAAATCACATAATCATTTCCTTAGATACTGAAAAGGCATTTGGCAAATACAATACCCTTTCATATTAAAAGTATTGGAGAGATCAGGAATTCAAGTCCCATACCTGAACATAATAAAAAAAAAAAACAATTTACAGCAAACCAATAGCCAATATCAAATTAAATGGAGAGAAACTTGAAGCTATCCAACTAAAATCGGAGACAAAAAAAAGATGCCCCCCATATTTATTCAATATAGTACTCTAAGTCCTAGCTAGAGCAGTAATACAACAAAAGGAGATCTAGGAGATACAAATTAGCAAGGAAGAAGTCAATGTATCATTGTTTGCAGATGACATGATGTAATACTTAAGTGACCTCAAAAATTCCACCAGAAAACTTCTACAGCTGATAAACAACTTCAGCAAAGTAGCTGAATATAAAATTAACTCAAACACATCAGCAGCCTTCCTTTATAAAAATGATAAATAGGCTGAGAAAGAAATTAGAAAAACAACACCCTTCACAGTAGTCAAAAATACTATAAAATATCTTGGAGTAACTTTAACCAGACAGGAGAAAGATCTGTATGACAAAAACATCAATTCTCTCAAGAAAGAAATTGGAAAAGAACTCAGAAAATGGAGAGATCACCCAAGCTTATGGATTGGTAGGATTAACATAGTAAAAATGATCATCCTACCAAAAGCAATCTACAGATTCATGGTAATCCCCATCAAAATTCCAACACAATTCTTCAAAGACATGGAAAGAGCAATTTTCAATTCCATATGGAAAAACAAAAAAACTCAGGATAGCAAAAACAATTCTTAGAACTTCTGGGTGAATCATTATCTCTGACATCAAGCTATACTTTAGAGCAATAGTGATTTAAAAAAAAAAGTGCATGCTATTGGTATAGAGACAGATAGGTTAATCAATGGAATAGAATTGAAGACCCAGAAATAAAACACACACTTGTGGACACTTGATCTTTGTCATAGATGTCAAAAATATTCAATGAAAAACAGAAAGCATCTTCAATAAATGGTGCTGGTCTAACTGGCAGTCAGTTGTAGAAAAATTGAAATAGATCCATGGTTGTCAGCTTGCACAAAGCTCATGTCCAAGTGGATCAAGAACTTCAACATAAAACTACATACACTGAATCTAATAGAAGAGAAAGTGGGAATGAGCCATGAACTCATGGCCATAGATGGAAATTTCCTAAACAGAACTCCAGTGACTCATACTTTAAGAACAACAATTGATAAATGGGACCTCATGAAACTGAAAACCTTCTGTAAAGCAAAGGACATGGTCAATAGGACAAATTGACAACCTACAGATTGGGAAAAAAAAATCTTCACTAACCTCACCTGATTGAGGGCTAATATCCAAAATATATAAAGAACTCAAGAAGCTAACCTCCAGAAAGTCATGCAATCCAATCAATAAATGGGAGTATAGAACTAAACAGAGTTCTAACAGAGGAATCTCAAATAGCTGAGAAACACTTAAAAAATGTTCAGAATCCTTAGTGATCAGGGTAATGCAAATCAAAACGACCCTGAGATTCCACCTTACAACAATCTGAATGGCTAAGATCAAAACCTTAGGTGACAGCACATGCTGGCGAGGATGTGGAGAAAGAGGAACACTCCTCGATTGCCGGAGGAATTTCAAATTGGTACAACCACTCTGGAAATCAATCTAGAGCTTCCTCAGAAAATTGGAAAGAGATCTACCTGAAGACCTAGTTATACCACTCCTGGGCATATAACACCCCCCCCAAAAAAAATGCCCCACCATGCACAGGGCACATGCTCCACTATGTACATAGTAGCCTTATTTGTGATAACCAGAAGCTGGAAACAACCCAGATTAGCACTACAGAAGAATGGATACATAAAATGTGGTTCATTTACACAATGGAATACTATTCAGCTATTAGAAGGAGGACCTTGTGAGTTTTGAAGGCAAACAGATAGAATTAGAAAATATGATCCTGAGTGAGGTAACTGAGACCCAAAAGGACATGCATGGTATGTACTCACTAATAAGTGGATATTAGCCAATAAATAAATAAATAAATAAATAAATAAATAAATACAGAATACCCAAGATACAATCCACAGAACTCAAAAAGATTAACAAACTAAAGGGCCCAAGAGAGGATGCCTCAATCCCACTTGGAAGGGAGAAGGAAGCAATCGCAAGGGGCAGATGGAGCGAGGAACCTGGGTGGGAGAGGAGGGGGGGGGGGGGGAAGGGGGAACATGATCAGATATTGGTCGTATCAGGCGTGAAGCCCTGAGGCCAGCAGAAAGAATGAAACAGGCAACCTTGGGAGGTAGGAGGCCCTGATCTGTCCTCGGTGAGAGAAACACACATAACTCTTGAGAGACTAGAGGCCTCAAGGAGTGGGGAAGTGTGGTAGGGTGGGGGTGGGGGGGGAATCATCCTCTTGGAGATGGTGGGGCCGGGCAAGGAGGAATGGGATGAGGAGCTGTTGGAGGGCAGAATGGGAGGGGGATAAGGACTGGACTGTAAAAAATAGATTAAAGGCAAAAAACATATACAGAAAAATACTATTAAACAGGTGAAGGAAATAAATAAAACTGTGCAGGAGCTTAAAGTGAAAATAAAAACAATAAAGAAAACAGAAACTGAGTGAATCCTTGGGAAGAGAACAGGAACAAATCAAACACCAGCGAAAGAATACAGGAGACAGAAGAGAGAATCTCATGTGTAGAAGATATAATAGAAAAAAAATGATACTTCAGTCTAAGAAAATGTTAAATCTAAAAAATTCCTGACACAAAGCATACAGGAAATTTTGGGTACCATGAAAAGGCCT
Organism: Hylomyscus alleni; assembly: GCA_019843855.1. NCBI lineage: Eukaryota > Metazoa > Chordata > Mammalia > Rodentia > Muridae > Hylomyscus > Hylomyscus alleni. Next base: position 5,340 of record JADRCC010574733.1, on the reverse strand, counting down.
TACCTAAGAAGAGGAGGAATGGTACAGAACCTATTTTCAGCACAATCATAGAAGACAGTCCAGTCCTTATCCCCCTCGTGTTCTGTTCTCCAACAGTTCCTCATTCAATTCCTCCTCCCCTCCACCACACCCTCCCACTCCCTGATTAGTGTGTCTCCTCTCACTGAGGACAGACCAGCCCTTATTCTGCTATATATGTGTTGGGGTCCTCATATCAGCTAGTGAATGCTACCTCGTTGGTGGCTCAGTGCCCAAGAGATCTCAGGAGTCTGGGTTAGCTGAGACTGCTGGTCTTCCTATGGGGCAGTCCTCCTCCTCAGCTTCTTCCAGCTTATCCCTAAATCAATCACAGAGGTCCCCAGCTTCTGTCCATTGGTTGGGTGTAAGTATCTGCTTCTGACTCTGAGCTGCTTGTTAGGCCTCTCAGAGGGCTGCCATGCTAGGCTCCTGTCTGTAAGTACACCACAGCACCAGTTGGGCCTATGTCCAGACCTCCTTTCCCTCAGACTCTTCTCTATTTTTGTCCCTGCAGTTCTTTTAGACAGGAGCAACTGCGGGTTAGAGTTTTGACTATGGAATGGCAATCCCACCACTTCACTTGATGTTCTGTCTTTCTACTGGAGGTTCCCTCTTCCCACTGTAGGCATTTCATCTAAAGTCCCTCCCTTTGAGTCCTGAGAGTCTCTCACCTCCTAGCTCTCTGGCACATTCTAGTGGGTCACCTCCTACCTTCAAAGGTTGCCTGTTTCCATTGTTCTACTGGCCCTCAGGGCTTCATTCCTGATACCCCCAATATCTGAACATGTTCCCGTTTTCCTTTCCCCCGTCTCCTCTCCCACCCAGGTCCCTCACTCCCTCTGCCCCTTGCGATTGTTTTCTTCTCCCTTCCAAGTGGGACTGAGGCATCCTCACTTGGGCCCTTCAGTTTGTTAACCTTTTTGAATTCTGTGGATTGTATCCTGGGTATTCTGTACTTTTTTGGCTAATATTCACTTATTAGTGAGTACATACCGTACATAGGTCTGAGTAACCTCACTCAGAATGATATTTTCTAGTTCCATCCCTTTGCCTGAAAAAATCTTCCCAATCTTTATTTTTTTTCCTGAGACAGGATTTCTCTGTATAGCTGTGGCTGTCCTGGACCTCACTCTGTAGACCAGGCTGGCCTCGAACTCAGAAATCTGCCTGCCTCTGGCCTCCCAAGTGCTGGGATTAAAGGCGTGTACAACCACTGCCCGGCCCCAATCTTTAATTAATATTTTATTTTATTTTTATTTATGGTGTGTGTGTGTGTGTGTGTGTGTGTGTGTGTGAGAGAGAGAGAGAGAGAGAGAGAGAGAGAGAGAGAGAGAGAGAGAGACAGACAGACAGACAGACAGACAGACAGACAGACAGACAGAGAAAATACACAGAAATTACAGGCAGTTGTAAGCTGCTTGATGGTGTGCTAGAATCTGGGTGTTCTCCAAGAGCTGCAAGTGTAAAGTGTAAGTACTCTAAGCCATTGAACTTTCTCTCCAGTCCATTTTTTTTTTATACTGTTTCACTGTGGAGCAATGAAGCACTGGTTGGATTGGAACTCAGAATTTAGACCAGGCTGTCATCAAATTAAGTTTACACATAAATTCAAATGATAAATAATACAAGGGAACACTAAAACAAACACTCTTCTGGTTAAAAGCACAGAGAGAAACACACAGGCATTGACGTTATACTGTGACTTGTGTAACATATATGTTAAAGTTTTCTTTTAGCTATAACGCAATGTAGTACTTTTATGTATAGTTAGCTTTAAACATCTAACATGGTAAAGGTGTGTTTTTAAGAAAAAAAACAAGAAAGTTTCTCACAATAGACATCATCTTCAAAAGGCTTTATGGTCTTATTTGTAATTGATTTACTTTAGTACAGGATACTATATATCCTTACTTTCCTGTATTTTCACACACATGCTGCACAGAAAACAGTACAAGTCATTATATCCAAAAGAGAAGTACTTTAACATAAACGATACATAAATCAAAGTACAATGTGCATGCCTGTGTGTTCTTCTTTGTGCTAAAAACTGGAGGAGTGTTTCCTTTAGTGTTCACATCTAACACCTTTAAACACCTTCAGCAGTAAAGGTGTGTTTTTAAGAAGGTAACAAGAAGGTTTCTCACAATAGCTGTCATGTTCAAAACACATTAAGTAAGTTCTTATTCCTAAATGATTCACAGGACACAGTATGTCATTACTTTCCTGTATTTTCACCTATCCCTTTCAGAGAAAACTATACAATGCATTAAAGTATTTTAACATAGACACTACAAAAATCACAGCACAATGTGAATGCCTGAGTGTTCCTCTCTGTGCTAAGAACCAGAAAAGAGTTTCTTTTAGTGTTCTCATTTACAGTTAGCATTAAACATCTTAGGTGGCAAAGGTGTATTTTTAACTGGATACCAAGAGGGTTTCTCACAATAGACATGTATGAGTCAGGGTTTCTACTCCTCCACAAACATCAAGACCAAGAAGCAAGTTGGGGAGGAAAGGGTTTATTCAGCTTACATTTCCACATTGCTGTTTATCACCAAAGGAAGTCAGGACTGGAACTCAAGCGGGTCAGGAACCAGGAGCTGATGCAGAGGCCATGAAGGGATGGTACTTACTGGCTTACTTTCCTGCCTTGCTTAGCCTGCTTTCTTATAGTACCCAAGACTACCAGCCCAGTGATGGCACCACCCACAATGGGTTCTATCGCCTTAATCACTAATTGAGAAAATGCCTCAATGCTGGATCTCATAGAGGCACTTCCTTACCTGAAGCTCCTTTCATTGTGATAACTAGCTTGTGCCAAATTGGCACACAAAACAAGCTACTTCAAGATGTAATCTTCAAAATGCCTTATGTTCTTATCTGTAATTGATTTACTTCAGCACAGCACATTCTATGTCATTACTTTTCTGTATTGTCATACACACATTTCACAAAAAACAATACAATTCATTACAGCTGAAAGAGAAGTACCTTAATGTAGATGCTACACAAACCACAGTACAATATGTTTGCCTGGGAGTTCCTCTTTGTGCTAAAAGCCAGGACAGTGTTTCTCTTAGTGTTCCCATACATAGTTAGCTTTAAACACCTAAGGGAGTAAAGATGTGTTTTTAAGATGACAACAGTAAGGTTTCTCACAATAGATGTCATCTTCAAAACCCATTAAGTAAGTTCTGCTTTGTAATTGATATTTCCTGTCTTTACACACACACATTTCACAGAAAACTGTACAATGCATTATAGCTGGAAGATAAATACTTTAACACAGTTGCTACACAAATCACAGTACAATACAAATGTGTACATTTTCCTCTCTGTGCTAATCACCAGAAGAGTGTTTCTTTAAGTGTTCCCATGTACAGTCAGCTTTAAACATCTTAGGCAGTAAAAGAGTGTTTTAAAGAGGACAACAGTAATGTTTCTCACAATAGACATCATCTCTAAATTGCAATAAGCAATTTTACTTGTAATAAATTTCTTTTAGTTCAAGAACACTCTATGTCATTAATTTCCTTTATTTTTCACATACACATTTCAAATAAAACAGAACAAGTCATTGTATCTGATAGCGAACTTTAACATAGATGCTACACAAATCATGGAACAATGAACTTTCCTTGGTGTTCCTCTCTGTGCTAATAACCAGAAGAGTATTTCCTTTGCTGGTTTCATGTACAGTTAGTTTTAAACAATTTAGATGGTAAAGGTGTTGTTTTCAAGATGACAAGAATGTTTCTCACCATAGACATCATGTTCAAAACACATTAAGTAAGTTCTTATTCCTAATTGGCTTACTTTAGTACAGGACACTGTACATCATTACTTTCCTGTATTTCCACAGAAAACTGTACAATGCATTATAGCTGAAAGAGAAATTATTTAACATAGTCACTACACAAATCACAGTATAATACGTATGCCTGTGTTTTCCTGTCTGTGCTAATAATTGGAAGTGTTTCTTTTAGTGTTCCCAGGTAGGAGCTAAAGGTGTGTTTTTAACAAAATAACATGAAAGCTTCTCAAAATATCATAGCCTTCAAAATGACTTATGTTCTTATTTGTAATTGATTTACTTTAGAATGGGGCAGTGTGTGTCATTACATTCCTGTATTTCAACATACACATTTCACAGAAAGCATTACAATGCATTAAAGCAGAAAGAAGTTTACAATAATGAATGCCTACATGCATATCTGTCGCAAGCTCAAAGGATCACTGAAAGTTAAAAAAAACATAATTTTATGACTAAGTTATTGATGTTTTATAGATAAACCCGGTCAATTTGTCATCATCTGTTTTTACACCTATACTAACCCCTTAGTTCCCTTTTGACCTTTGGTTAATTGATTTAAAACCTTTCACTGAATGTGCTCTAAACTGTAAATTCCTGCTTTCTATCTCAGAAGCAATGAACTAGTGACATATGAAGGTAGCCAGAGTTCTCACTGCAGTTTGGACATCAGAAAGAACTTAATAGCAGAACTATTATCAATGATCTAAATAATTACTAATAAAATTTTAGAAATAATTATAGGATCATCATTTAAAATTAAGAAATTATCTATTTGTTTACATAGCATCACTACAGGACCTTACAACTTCTAACTTCTACAGAAATCTGTTAAAAAGGGTGGGCTAATACCTAGTGATTGTTATATAAATTTAACAATAACAGGAAATGCAAATTGATAGCAGGAATCTTTCCTCAAATGTAATTTTATTGGCCTTGCCTTAAGAAATCAATTCTTAGCTAGTGTCCTGAGCAGACCTTAGGTGCTAGCTCTGCACCCAGTCCCACAGAACACAGAAGAAGCTTGACTGTCAGGTGCTCTAACATGCCTAGGATCATAGGTGAGGAGGCTACAACATCTGCCTCAACACCAGGAGTAACTGGGACCAGTGGGATCCAGAGAGGCAGGAACCCTGCTCAGCCAGTTGCAAGAATTCCTTCTGGTCTGAACTGGTGCCCTGAGTAGACCTTGGGTGCTAACTCCAAACCCAGTCCCAAAAACCCAGAAGAAGGACTCTCAAGTGCTCTAAGGATCATAAGATCACAGGATCTTAGGAGCTTGGTCACACCAGGATTTCAGTATCCTAGAGGCAACCTGACTCCCAGGAGTTCTGACATATTCAGCATCTCAAAGACACAGGATCCCAAAATCACAGGATCATGGAAACAGCTGAACTCTGAAGAGTTCTGACACAACCAGGAACACAAGAGGGACAGGCTCAAGTCAAAGACAGTAAGGGCAGGTAGAACTAGAGATAACCAGATGGTGAGAGGCAAGCATAAGAACATAA
>JADRCC010574732.1:0-17237 GCA_019843855.1 Hylomyscus alleni | reverse complement strand
GACTTAGTCAGAGAACTGAAGAGCTATGTAGAAATATTTTCCCTGAAGCTGTAATTTGCCTACATGGGTCCAGAAACTGTTGGCGCACTAGTGGCACTTGCCATCCTAGTGGTAGCAATGAACGACGCGCTCCATCATTCCGCATTTGTTTTCAGATTAAGTAAAGAAAATAATAATTTAAAAATTTAGGTAGGTTGTGGTCCATATACCATTGCTCTTATGATTTTCAGCTTCGCCTTTCACCTCTGGGATATTCAATAAAAAGCATTCTACATATGCATCATAATTTAAGTGACTCTTACCCAAGGTATTTGTTCATTTCTTAGAATTCAAAGTTCACTGTGACTAGGAAGTTTGATTTAACTAGCAAACCTTTGCTCCTTTCTCTCTCTTCCCCTCCCTGACACCCTCTGGGTGTGAGACTGAGTGTGTGTGAGTGTATTAGTGTGTGTTTAGTGTGTTTAGTGTGTGTGTCTCGTGTGTGAGTGTGTGTATGAGTGTGTGTGTTAGCGTAGGTGAGTGTGTGTTAGTATGTGTATGTAGTATGTATGTGTGTGTGTGTATGTAGTATGTATGTGTGTGTGTAGTTAAGCTCATCTTCTTATTTGTATGCCCACCGATTTAACTGTCTCATTTTTAGCATCCAGGATAAATGTACCCTAACTTGCTATCAGTTACACTCTTAAAAACTCATTTAAACAAAAAAAAAATTGTGTGTCAAAACATTTAATACACTAATGTGCTGGAACCCACTGCACTGGACAGCTCTGGTCATTATCACTTACAAAGGGTGCCATCTGGGGGTTGAAGCTTCTTGATGCTGCCGAGCATTGCTAGACACTCTCACTGCCTAATCAGTGCCACCATGGTACTGATAAAACTCCAAAAGCCTCAAGTTCTTCTTGGACATGATACCTGTTGCTTCTGGACCATCGTAAACCCAAAAGCTTGTAAGTCCGTCTACAAGACACAGGAACTGCAGGTACTAGTATGTATTCCATGGCCGAAATAACTATCCATAAGAGTCAGTCATCGTCAGTCATAAAGGTTCATTAGGTAACTCTCTGCAGATGAGGAGTTCAGTGTAGGGTCACTGACTTAAAAAGCTAGGTATGAGCCATCTCTGCTCCCTCTGGGAGGCTCTGGGGAAATATTGAAACTATTGTCAGAGAGTAAACAGTCAGAGAATCTGAGATTCCCATCCCCGAAAAAGTTAGAGTGTGAGGATTACTGCTAACTACCTCCACCACCATGTTCCGGACCTGTAAGGGCCGTAGTCTTGAGTCTGTCCTTGCAAGTTTTGATTGACTTCTCCTACTCTACGCCTCTTTGATTCATGCTCCAGACACTTTGTTCCTCTTTAAAACTTGTGCAAGTATTTTAGGCTTACCTTGACAAACGGGGGGGGCTCTACCATCTTCACAGGGGCTTTTGTTTTAATGATTTTAATGTTTTGCAAGTATATAACAACGCCTCCATTTTTGGGGAAATTATTTACTTTTAGTCTACCTGTTAAATATCTGTTTAAGAAGCTTTCCGTTAGCAAAGCTATCTGTGAGCTGGAGCATCCTCTTTGACACTGTGTTAGTTAGGGTTTCCATGGTTGTGAAAAGACGCCCTATGCGAGGCAACTCTTAACAAAGGCAAACATTTAATCGGGGCTGGCTTACAGGTTCAGAGGTTCAGTCCATTCTCATCATAGGAGGAAACATGGCAGGATGCAGGAAGACACGGTGCTAGAGGAGCTGAGACGTCTACATCTTCATCAAAAGGGAGCCAGAAGCAGACTGGCTTTCAGACAGCTACAAAGAGGCTCTCAAAGCCCACCCCCAGAGTGATGCACTTTCTCCCACAAGGCCAAGCATATTTAAGCCACCGCAAAGAGATCCTATGACTTTTAAAAAGTAAGTTCATTTAAATTAGCTAAAGTGCAATGAACATTCCGAGTACACACAGACACCTTTGTCTTAGCTACTCATCCATAGGTGGCTCCCTGCATGGCTAGCCACTGTGAAAGAAAATGTGTATATTTGACTGCATATTCTGCAGCAATTAACTCTAAAGTTCAAGCTGCTCAAATATGCAGCTAGTGGTGACAAAGGGACAGACTATGCATAAAAGCTACTTCGCTTCTTCCTTCTGTGTCTCCCAGTCACTGAGCAAGATGAATGAGGTTGTGACACAGGCACTGGGGGCAGACTCAGTTACTTACTGCTACCTAGGAGGAAGTCGGTGTGAGAGGTGTGAGACAAGAGAGCTATCTGCAGAGTTTGTATTATCAATAGTACTGTCGAGAACTTTGCCTGGATGCTTAATGTCTACCCAAGCAGCTCACCGCGTGCAATGCTATAATGGAGCCATTCATCTTCTTACAGATCAATTAAAAGTTAATTAAAATTGTTAATAAGAAAAATCACACTTCGCCACTTGTACTACATCAAAGCAATAAACAGGAATGGCTGCAACTTTATAATCATCTGTCCATGGTATACTCTTTTTAAAAGTATATGTCTTAGTGTGGCTTGATTTGTGGTGAATTTGGGGGGGCCATGCATATGGTGGGGAGATTGGCTGAAAGTCTATGACCAAATTAACACTTCAAAGATGGAAACAAAGGTTTTGTTGGAGAGAAGTTTAGATATGTGCTAGAGGAACAGCACAGTTAAGTTACTGAAATCCAAGTTAGAGCATATGTTAATGTTATCCAAACAGTTATTTAAGAGGCCAGAGGCCATGCAAAATTACTTGCTAAACAAATGGTATTTATGAACAATGTTCTTTTCCACGCTGCTTATAAACCAAGTTAGGAATTACAGTTCTTAAGCATTCAATTCATACATACCCTCCTTATTGTTATTTTGCTCATTGTCTTTTTCAAGGTCTATTTCTCGAGGTCTATGCCTTCCTCTTAAGTAAATGAAGCTCACTTTATCCACCAAGCTTTGTAGAAACCGTAAATCTTTCTGCTTTTTTGACACAGTCTCTTCCTCTGTAGCCCAGGCTTCCCAGGGACTCAGATTGAATATGAGCCGTCTAGCCTCGGCCTCCTGAGTCCTGGGAACATGCTATGTGCTAATATCACAGAATTTCTGCAAGCAGAACATCCTGAGATAAAACCCTGAAAGAAGGCTAGATGTGTATGGCCTACTGCTAAGACACCTGAGTGGTAGATTTCCTAGGTAATATGCTAGAAATTGATTGCAAGTTAAAAGGTATCGATCATTATATTAAAATTATTTAGAGACAATTATTTGTGTCGCAGGACAAAATGCTTCTACAAGCATCCGATTGATGACACACAGGAGGATATAACGGCTACCTTGAAGGCGTGAGCTACCATGTAGCACCTCATTACGGCGGTGTGAGGGTGACAGCGAGCTTTGCTCCCTCTTTGCTTGTCCTCTGCAGCAATTTCAGAGGCTGCGCCTTCCTTTCTCACTCAGAGAAGGAGCTGTGGGAGCTGCTGAAGAGGAGGGTACCTGGACACCAGCCAGAGCATCTTTAATGACATTATTAATAGAGATGCCTTCTATTATACAGCGACTTCAAACTTTATAAAATAGCAGCTGGTTTTCTTCTCTGTAGATGATGATCTTTCCCAAGAGCTGTGATAATTCGTTTAAGAAGAAAAGAAGCAATTTAATGACTCGGAGTGAGGGTAAACTTTTCGTCTCTTAGTACAAATTCCTAATCATTATTACTGTATAGAGGCAGGCAGACTTAGTGGGTAAGAATAAGTAACCCCTGAGTTCAAAATATCTCCAACCACGGCCAGCCCACACAATACTGTGTCTCTGAGATCCCAGGTCCCTGAAAGGTTTGGTTTTCTAGCTTAGGATCAGTGTGATGGTTTGTATATGCTTGCCTCAGGGAGTGACACTATTAGCAGGTGTGGCCCTGTTAGAGTAGGTGTGGCCTTGTTGGAATAGGTGTGTCATTGTAGGTGTGGGCTTTAAGACTCTCGTTCTAGCTTCCTGGAAGCCAGCAGCCTTCAGATGGGAGAAGTACAGCACTCTAGGGGGTGAGCTTTGAGACCCTCCTTGTAGCTGCCTGGAAGCCAGTCTGCTCCTGACTTCCTTTCGAGGAAGATGTAGAACTCTTTGCTCTGTTGCCCCATGCCTGCCTGGACGCTGCCATGATCCCGCCTTGATGATAATGGACCGAACCTCTGAACCTGCAAGCCAGCCCCAATGAAATGTTGTCCTTCATGGGACTTGCTTTGGTCATGGTGTCTGTTCATAACAGCAAAACCCTAACTAGCACAATCAGTTTTTCCATATTGGCTGAATGACTTTAATAGTCTTGTTGTTGGGTTTTTGTTTTGTTTTTTTTTTTTCCCTTCTTCATCTATGAATTGATGTTAGTCTTTGGTACCTATTTCACTGCCTCCTATGGGCTCTGTATTAGGTTAACAACATGCTTGTTGTACACTAAGTAATCAGTCAAAATACTGTCCATGATTCCTGTAATTGCATTTTCTGATCCCTATCAGAAATTAATTTAAATGGATAGGTTGTGTCCCAGTTTGAGAACTTTTTAGTAGAATATTCCAGGCTACTTAATCATTGTATGTCTATATTCTATTTTCCTTAGACTCTATTAACTCTGGTAGTTTGATGATTATTTGGGAATTTCAAGGTTGACTTGCCAAAGAACTCATATATAAAACATACTTGTTTGTGCATGTAGCAATATTACTGTAACGAGTGACAATTATAAGGAAATTTTATCTGATTCAAACAATATCTTAGTCATTTTATGGAAGAGCCATGAAGATCAAAGCTTTCTTGTGTGTTTGTAAGTGTATTGTAGCAATTATGGAGGTGTGAATCACAGAGCACCTAATTGTGTGTGTCTGCACATGTGTGAATATGCTTATCTGTGTCCACGTGTATATATGTGTGAGGTTTCATGTGTATAAGTGTATATATGTGTTTATGTGCACATTCATATGTAGGTTTATATGTATGTGTGTATTACTGTGGGAGAATACATATATATTTGAGCATGAGCATGGGCTTATGTACATGTGTATGCATGTGCATTCACGGGTGAGTATGTACACACATGAGCATATGTGTATGAACTTGTGTATACATGTATGCATGTGTGTGGTGTGTATGTGGGTTCATTTGTATGTGTGCATACACCTGCACATGCAAGAATGTGAATATACATGTACATGTACTCACATATAAACATCAAATATGCATGCACACATACAAATGAACCCACATACACACCACACACATGCATACATGTATACACAAGTTCATACACATATGCTCATGTGTGTACATACTCACCCGTGAATGCACATGCATACACATGTACATAAGCCCATGCTCATGCTCAAATATATATGTATTCTCCCACAGTAATACACACATACATATAAACCTACATATGAATGTGCACATAAACACATATACACACTTATACACATGAAACCTCACACATATATACACGTGGACACAGATAAGCATATTCACACATGTGCAGACACACACAATTAGGTGCTCTGTGATTCACACCTCCATAATTGCTACAATACACTTACAAACACACAAGAAAGCTTTGATCTTCATGGCTCTTCCATAAAATGACTAAGATATTGTTTGAATCAGATAAAATTTCCTTATAATTGTCACTCGTTACAGTAATATTGCTACATGCACAAACAAGTATGTTTTATATATGAGTTCTTTGGCAAGTCAACCTTGAAATTCCCAAATAATCATCAAACTACCAGAGTTAATAGAGTCTAAGGAAAATAGAATATAGGCATACAATGATTAAGTAGCCTGGAATATTCTACTAAAAAGTTCTCAAACTGGGACACAACCTATCCATTTAAATTAATTTCTGATAGGGATCAGAAAATGCAATTACAGGAATCATGGACAGTATTTTGACTGATTACTTAGTGTACAACAAGCATGTCATTAACCTAATACAGAGCCCACAGGAGGCAGTGAAATAGGTACCAAAGACTAACATCAATTCATAGATGAAGAAGGGAAAAAAAAAAAAAAACAAAACAAGACACCAACAACAAGACTATTTAAAGCCATTCAGCCAATATGGAAAAACTGATTGTGTTAGTTAGGGTTTTGCTGCTATGAACAGACACCATGACCAAAGCAAGTCCCATGAAGGACAACATTTCATTGGGGCTGGCTTGCAGGTTCAGAGGTTCAGTCCATTATCATCAAGGCGGGATCATGGCAGCGTCCAGGCAGGCATGGGGCAACAGAGCAAAGAGTTCTACATCTTCCTCGAAAGGAAGTCAGGAGCAGACTGGCTTCCAGGCAGCTACAAGGAGGGTCTCAAAGCTCACCCCCTAGAGTGCTGTACTTCTCCCATCTGAAGGCTGCTGGCTTCCAGGAAGCTAGAACGAGAGTCTTAAAGCCCACACCTACAATGACACACCTATTCCAACAAGGCCACACCTACTCTAACAGGGCCACACCTGCTAATAGTGTCACTCCCTGAGGCAAGCATATACAAACCATCACACTGATCCTAAGCTAGAAAACCAAACCTTTCAGGGACCTGGGATCTCAGAGACACAGTATTGTGTGGGCTGGCCGTGGTTGGAGATATTTTGAACTCAGGGGTTACTTATTCTTACCCACTAAGTCTGCCTGCCTCTATACAGTAATAATGATTAGGAATTTGTACTAAGAGACGAAAAGTTTACCCTCACTCCGAGTCATTAAATTGCTTCTTTTCTTCTTAAACGAATTATCACAGCTCTTGGGAAAGATCATCATCTACAGAGAAGAAAACCAGCTGCTATTTTATAAAGTTTGAAGTCGCTGTATAATAGAAGGCATCTCTATTAATAATGTCATTAAAGATGCTCTGGCTGGTGTCCAGGTACCCTCCTCTTCAGCAGCTCCCACAGCTCCTTCTCTGAGTGAGAAAGGAAGGCGCAGCCTCTGAAATTGCTGCAGAGGACAAGCAAAGAGGGAGCAAAGCTCGCTGTCACCCTCACACCGCCGTAATGAGGTGCTACATGGTAGCTCACGCCTTCAAGGTAGCCGTTATATCCTCCTGTGTGTCATCAATCGGATGCTTGTAGAAGCATTTTGTCCTGCGACACAAATAATTGTCTCTAAATAATTTTAATATAATGATCGATACCTTTTAACTTGCAATCAATTTCTAGCATATTACCTAGGAAATCTACCACTCAGGTGTCTTAGCAGTAGGCCATACACATCTAGCCTTCTTTCAGGGTTTTATCTCAGGATGTTCTGCTTGCAGAAATTCTGTGATATTAGCACATAGCATGTTCCCAGGACTCAGGAGGCCGAGGCTAGACGGCTCATATTCAATCTGAGTCCCTGGGAAGCCTGGGCTACAGAGGAAGAGACTGTGTCAAAAAAGCAGAAAGATTTACGGTTTCTACAAAGCTTGGTGGATAAAGTGAGCTTCATTTACTTAAGAGGAAGGCATAGACCTCGAGAAATAGACCTTGAAAAAGACAATGAGCAAAATAACAATAAGGAGGGTATGTATGAATTGAATGCTTAAGAACTGTAATTCCTAACTTGGTTTATAAGCAGCGTGGAAAAGAACATTGTTCATAAATACCATTTGTTTAGCAAGTAATTTTGCATGGCCTCTGGCCTCTTAAATAACTGTTTGGATAACATTAACATATGCTCTAACTTGGATTTCAGTAACTTAACTGTGCTGTTCCTCTAGCACATATCTAAACTTCTCTCCAACAAAACCTTTGTTTCCATCTTTGAAGTGTTAATTTGGTCATAGACTTTCAGCCAATCTCCCCACCATATGCATGGCCCCCCCAAATTCACCACAAATCAAGCCACACTAAGACATATACTTTTAAAAAGAGTATACCATGGACAGATGATTATAAAGTTGCAGCCATTCCTGTTTATTGCTTTGATGTAGTACAAGTGGCGAAGTGTGATTTTTCTTATTAACAATTTTAATTAACTTTTAATTGATCTGTAAGAAGATGAATGGCTCCATTATAGCATTGCACGCGGTGAGCTGCTTGGGTAGACATTAAGCATCCAGGCAAAGTTCTCGACAGTACTATTGATAATACAAACTCTGCAGATAGCTCTCTTGTCTCACACCTCTCACACCGACTTCCTCCTAGGTAGCAGTAAGTAACTGAGTCTGCCCCCAGTGCCTGTGTCACAACCTCATTCATCTTGCTCAGTGACTGGGAGACACAGAAGGAAGAAGCGAAGTAGCTTTTATGCATAGTCTGTCCCTTTGTCACCACTAGCTGCATATTTGAGCAGCTTGAACTTTAGAGTTAATTGCTGCAGAATATGCAGTCAAATATACACATTTTCTTTCACAGTGGCTAGCCATGCAGGGAGCCACCTATGGATGAGTAGCTAAGACAAAGGTGTCTGTGTGTACTCGGAATGTTCATTGCACTTTAGCTAATTTAAATGAACTTACTTTTTAAAAGTCATAGGATCTCTTTGCGGTGGCTTAAATATGCTTGGCCTTGTGGGAGAAAGTGCATCACTCTGGGGGTGGGCTTTGAGAGCCTCTTTGTAGCTGTCTGAAAGCCAGTCTGCTTCTGGCTCCCTTTTGATGAAGATGTAGACGTCTCAGCTCCTCTAGCACCGTGTCTTCCTGCATCCTGCCATGTTTCCTCCTATGATGAGAATGGACTGAACCTCTGAACCTGTAAGCCAGCCCCGATTAAATGTTTGCCTTTGTTAAGAGTTGCCTCGCATAGGGCGTCTTTTCACAACCATGGAAACCCTAACTAACACAGTGTCAAAGAGGATGCTCCAGCTCACAGATAGCTTTGCTAACGGAAAGCTTCTTAAACAGATATTTAACAGGTAGACTAAAAGTAAATAATTTCCCCAAAAATGGAGGCGTTGTTATATACTTGCAAAACATTAAAATCATTAAAACAAAAGCCCCTGTGAAGATGGTAGAGCCCCCCCCGTTTGTCAAGGTAAGCCTAAAATACTTGCACAAGTTTTAAAGAGGAACAAAGTGTCTGGAGCATGAATCAAAGAGGCGTAGAGTAGGAGAAGTCAATCAAAACTTGCAAGGACAGACTCAAGACTACGGCCCTTACAGGTCCGGAACATGGTGGTGGAGGTAGTTAGCAGTAATCCTCACACTCTAACTTTTTCGGGGATGGGAATCTCAGATTCTCTGACTGTTTACTCTCTGACAATAGTTTCAATATTTCCCCAGAGCCTCCCAGAGGGAGCAGAGATGGCTCATACCTAGCTTTTTAAGTCAGTGACCCTACACTGAACTCCTCATCTGCAGAGAGTTACCTAATGAACCTTTATGACTGACGATGACTGACTCTTATGGATAGTTATTTCGGCCATGGAATACATACTAGTACCTGCAGTTCCTGTGTCTTGTAGACGGACTTACAAGCTTTTGGGTTTACGATGGTCCAGAAGCAACAGGTATCATGTCCAAGAAGAACTTGAGGCTTTTGGAGTTTTATCAGTACCATGGTGGCACTGATTAGGCAGTGAGAGTGTCTAGCAATGCTCGGCAGCATCAAGAAGCTTCAACCCCCAGATGGCACCCTTTGTAAGTGATAATGACCAGAGCTGTCCAGTGCAGTGGGTTCCAGCACATTAGTGTATTAAATGTTTTGACACACAATTTTTTTTTTGTTTAAATGAGTTTTTAAGAGTGTAACTGATAGCAAGTTAGGGTACATTTATCCTGGATGCTAAAAATGAGACAGTTAAATCGGTGGGCATACAAATAAGAAGATGAGCTTAACTACACACACACATACATACTACATACACACACACACATACATACTACATACACATACTAACACACACTCACCTACGCTAACACACACACTCATACACACACTCACACACGAGACACACACACTAAACACACTAAACACACACTAATACACTCACACACACTCAGTCTCACACCCAGAGGGTGTCAGGGAGGGGAAGAGAGAGAAAGGAGCAAAGGTTTGCTAGTTAAATCAAACTTCCTAGTCACAGTGAACTTTGAATTCTAAGAAATGAACAAATACCTTGGGTAAGAGTCACTTAAATTATGATGCATATGTAGAATGCTTTTTATTGAATATCCCAGAGGTGAAAGGCGAAGCTGAAAATCATAAGAGCAATGGTATATGGACCACAACCTACCTAAATTTTTAAATTATTATTTTCTTTACTTAATCTGAAAACAAATGCGGAATGATGGAGCGCGTCGTTCATTGCTACCACTAGGATGGCAAGTGCCACTAGTGCGCCAACAGTTTCTGGACCCATGTAGGCAAATTACAGCTTCAGGGAAAATATTTCTACATAGCTCTTCAGTTCTCTGACTAAGTCCGTTTTCCTCCTCCAGGAATTAATGTAATTCTTTTTCTATTTTACTGTCAGGATTAACCTCTCCAGGGCATCTATAGTTTTGTCTAAAGGACAGTTCTGGATGAGTGTCAGTCATATGAAACAGAAGGCTGTGGCTATAAACATGATAGTCACATCTTCTTTTCATTCATTTTCTGTTTATTTATTATGTACTTACATAGTATGTGTGTGAGTGTGTGTATATATGGTTGTATGTGTGTGAGTATATATGTGAGTGTGCACTAGTGTGTGTATATGTGAGAGTGTGTGTATGTGTATGTGTGTGTGAATGTATGTGTGTGTATGTGTGAGGGTGTGTGAGCGTATATGTGTATGTGAGTATGTGTGTGTGAATGTGTTTGTGCAAGTGAGCGGGTGTGCATCGTGCATGTGTGTGAGTGTGTATGTGAATATGTTTGAGTGCGTTTGTGTGTGGGAGTGTGTGTGAGAGTGTATGAGTATGTATGAGAGTGTATTTGAGTGTGTTTGTGTGTGTGTGAGTATATGAGTGTGTGTATGTGTGTGTGTGTGTGTATGAGTGCACTCACATGTTCCACAGAGCATGTGTGGAGGTCAGAGGGGGTTCTTGTAGCATACATGTTCCAGATGTTGAGCTCAGGCCATCAGCAGGTGCCATCTCACCACCAACCCTATTACTGTATCTCAACTTTATTTTTTTCAAAATAAGAGATGTGTGTACGTGATGTTAAAATGCACTGCCTTGCATTCCAGCCCTCGCAATGATTCAGTCATCTATTGAGTTTAGAAATCAAAATGAAGTCCTCTCCCTTGTGTTTAGTGGTAGTTTGGAGCATAACTATTTCACAGCTTCTTGGGTAGAGTCAAGAGTTTATGAAAAACAATAATACAATCATTTGATATAAAATATATAGTATCTGGCAGTGTGTGGCTATCCATTGTGATGAATTTGCTGACTTCCAAACAAAAGTACTTCTATCAACATTCTATTAGAAATAGCTTTTCCATTTTTGATCCAAAATGACTTTATGCCTAAAACTTTTAGCAAATATAGATTTAGGTAGCTCCAATGATCCTCAGATATTATTTGAGATTTATATTCTAACATTAAATAGTAGCCCTGACTTGTGATTTGACAATTACTGTACTTTTATTACCATTCAGTTTGGGGATTTGTTTAATTTCAAACCTCAGGTCCATGTATCCACTGAACATTCATTACTTTCATTAGCATTTATTAAATAGTTTTATATATAAGTCATTGTTCTAAATCCTAGGACCCCTGAGGTATTTAATTCTTGTATAACTTTATGTGAGACAATTAATTTCCTTAAGCCATATGGTCTCATTTGCATAATGGGACCAAGGCTATTTACTCATTAGAAATAATCATAAAGATTAAATGAGGTAAATATACGTCATGGCCAATCTTATGTAAACGTGAAAATGACTATATGAGTGTCTTAAACAAAACAACCATCAAATCTTAAACTGTTAGTGAATCATCTTTAATTAGTTAAAACCCAAGTGCTACTTTTGACATTTTAAATCCACCGTAGCAATAAAATTACATGAAAGTTTCCATTTTTATAACGCTCATTTTCTCTGATATAATATATTGCTGGGTCTAATGGTATCAGCTTATTTCATTTTCACTGAGTATATAATTAAATCAGAGCTTATTTCTTTTCATGATTTTTTGACTGCAAATTGTACCTTTATTATCTTTCTAATTTTACCTTTACAGGGAAAAAAAAAAAAAGAATATTTGATCAGAAAACATGGCACAGTTTGTCAACTCTGTGCCAGGAGCTGTTATTTGAAGCCTGTTGTTTCTTCCATGTAGGCAACAGATCCAGATGCTGGGATAAACGGGCAAGTGCACTACAGCCTGGGGAACTTCAACAACCTCTTCCGCATCACCTCCAACGGGAGCATTTACACCGCCGCGAAGCTGGACAGGGAAGCCAGGGACCACTATGAACTGGTTGTTGTGGCAACAGATGGAGCAGTCCACCCTCGACATTCAACTCTGACACTGTACATCAAGGTGTTGGACATTGATGATAACAGCCCTGTTTTTACCAATTCAACGTACACTGTTGTGGTTGAAGAGAATCTGCCAGCCGGGACCTCCTTTCTTCAAATAGAGGTGTGTGGACGAGCATCGATTCCATGACATCTGTGGTATAAGATTAACTGTAAGGAGAAGACATTGAAGGCTAGCTATAAACGTGTGATCTACTTGAGAATAGCTCAAATTCAGATAAGCTGTAGAGAAATCTTAGGACATTTTGTGTGAAAACCTTCCTCTGGGAGAACCCGTAAAATCAAAAAGAAGAAAGTCTGAAGTCCTAAGAAACATCATATATTTGCATATATTAAATAATGCTATACAGTTTTATCACATTGACAACAGAAAGAGCTGATTTTCTAAAAGTAATATTAATTTTTGCAAATATTCTCCACATCCATCAGAGAGCTCCCACAAATATCAAATAGATATTAATATGCATTTATATACATATATATACATGTACATGTATTCAAGTATATGCATATATGGCATTTATATATTCACATATACATATACACATAAGTTATGCTTTTCCTCATATAATTTATACACATATATATAAAATTATTTATTCTGTAGTTAACTTTTTTCATTTTCCCATTTTCCAAATTTCTAACTCTTATTAACTGAATTTCCATCTTAAAACCTTTCTGCTCAATTTTAATATTATCAGCAGCTTCTGACTTTTTAAAACAAAAGCTCAGGTTAACCTATGCATCTCATGTTGGGGAATACCCCATTTCATCCTGACACCGAGTGTCTGTGAAGCACACATTCTAACAAAGAAGTAAACCTCAGTATGTTTATATTTCACCTGCAGAGCAGAACTTGAAGTGTTCTATCAAGGATGTCTTGATATGCCTCCACAAACACTCACCTAGGTCACAGGCATTAATAAGTCAAGCCATGATTCTGCTAACCTGTAGAGAATCGCCTGTCCATTTGTTCATCCGTCCACCTCTCCTGTCCATTTGTTCATCCGTCCACCTCTCCTGTCCATTTGTTCATCCGTCCACCTCTCCTGTCCATTTGTCCATCCGTCCACCTCTTCAACAGTTAAGCATACTAGGTGCCCAACTGTAAATGTCACTTTTATTCAGATGATGGGAAGAGATGAGAGCCATACCCAACCTGTGCAAATACAGGACTTGGGCTGAGCCCAAAACTTTTCTTTTTTCTATTCTAGCAATCCCTAGCCTAGGCCTGGAAGCTTCTAGCCTCTGTACAAGCTAATCTTCCAAGCTGACTGACTCAATCCAGCTTCTCTTGGCTACAGCCCGAATTGCTGTACTTGACCTCATACTAACTTTGGCAATAAGTTATTGCCTTATGGAACCTACTCATTCTCTGTCTTCCCTTGTGTCTAGCTTGTTCTCTCATCAACCTGTCTCTGTAAAACTGTCCTGGTTAAAACACACACACACACACACACACACACACACACACACGCACGCATACATACACACACATACTTAGATACACACACACACTTATACACACACATACACACATGCATACACACACATATACACTTACATATACACACATACACACACATATACGCACACACATATATACTTACATACACACACATACACACACATATATATACACACATACACACATATACGCACACACATATACACTTACATACACACACATACACACACATATACACACACATACACATATATACACTCACATACACACACTCACATACACACACACATACACACACAGACACATACACACACATGCACGCATGCACACATGCTCACATGCATGTACCACACAAACACCACACCACAGGGAGTTGGGGGTATCCTATCTCTGACTTATTCTGCCAGATCTTTCTGTTTCATCACTTTGCCCCTTTTGTAGACATCACTTTCAAACATGGCTGCTCCTTCTACAAACTAACCTTGCCTTCTCTGCTGGGGACTAACGGTAGTGTTCGAAGGACACTATTCTAGCCAGATCATAATGTAACTTAGGGCATGTCTGCCTTCAGCTGGACCACATCTTTGCGTGTGACTCCTTGCCTGAGCAGCTGTGTTGCTGGATGGAAGTTCCTCTTCTCCTAACTATAGGTTATGTCTTCTGCTATATTTTGAGTAATTATTTATGCTATTCTGATCATATCATTTTTCTCTTTTCCTTTCCTCCTCCTAAATATCCTCAATACTTCTTGCTCTCTTTCAAATTTATACCCTCCTGTCTCACCAATCGTTGTTATATATATGTTACATACATATATGTGTATGTTTGTAAATACATTTTTTTCGGTGATGCAAAAGCATCAAGATGGATTCACAACCCCTAGAGAATTTTCAGTCAGCTTTATACAACACCCAACATTACTAGTCAGAAGCAAGGTCCTACGTAACAAGATATACTTTCTATACAACCTTGAGAGGTTTATTTTTTTTTCCTACTAGAAAAAGCTGCTTTGCAACTGTGAGCCGAGAAGCAAGTCAGCTACCAGACAAAGAGAGAAACAGAAAGGATTATTCAAGGCCATGTAAAAAATAAAACGATCAAAATGTCAAGGGGGGTGCTGATTGATGTTCAAGGTTCTAAAGAGCCAGCAGGCATTGTGTTCTGTCACAGCATTGGGAGGATTAGATTGCTGTCGTTTGAATCTTGAATGTCCCCCAAGGACCATATGCCCAAGGCTTGGTCCTCAGCCTGTGGAATTATTATATGTTGGAGCACAGAGAACATGCCCTTGAAGAAAGATATTGAGTCCCCAGCCCCTTCATGTTGTTCTCTGTTTCCTGGGTTTCATGACACAGACAAAACATCTTGTGGTCCTCGTTTACCACCATGATGTGGTACATTTACCACATACCCACCCAGGGCTTACTGACCAGGGACCGAACCGAACTTTGTGAGTTACTTAGCAGAGGAATTTTGTTATAATATCAGAAAGGCGGCTAACAGTGTTGGTCAAAGAAAGAGTGGAATCAGGAGAGTTTTTAACAGGAAAATGACCCAAAATCTGTGTTTGGAGTGGTCCACTCTATTGTGATGTCATGAACTGATAAGAGGAGAGCTACACTAATAGCTAGGCAGTATGTATCCAAATGAGTACTCCTTCAACAGACCCAAGGATCTGCACTTCTATTCTTACACT
Organism: Hylomyscus alleni; assembly: GCA_019843855.1. Classification (NCBI taxonomy): domain Eukaryota; kingdom Metazoa; phylum Chordata; class Mammalia; order Rodentia; family Muridae; genus Hylomyscus; species Hylomyscus alleni. The sequence goes on along the minus strand of JADRCC010574732.1, from coordinate 1,666 downwards.
TCTACTCCCTCCAGCAAGGAGCTTTTTCCAGTCTGTGCCACTGAATGGAACAGCCACTCTACCTCATTAAATAAATAAATAAATAAATAAATAAATAAATAAATGCAGAAACAAAGCCATCTTTTCATTTGAGCTCCAATTCGGAACACCTTTGGATGACACATCATCTTTCCCCTTTTATTTGGGTATTTATGCCTTATTTCTCTTCCAGGCTATGGTTTTTACACCAGAGTTCATTTGATTCCCTTCACTGCACACCTTCTGCACAATGAGTACTTAACAGACACTGGTCAAAGGCAGGGAAGTGCGAGGGAGAAGCCTTCGTAAATATATGACCTCACCCTTCCAAGGCGCCCTTCTGAAAAGCAACCATGTCTATATTTCCTTATTTTCCTTATGGGATTTTGGAACCTGCGTATGTAGATCACGCCTTCCATATTTCTATTCAAAAATATTTCATGTTCATTATCCCACGTCTGTCCTTTCTCCTTCTTTCTGTGTCCCGTTTCCCGATAGATGACAAGTCATATATGTCTCTTTCCTATCTTCAAATCCATGCTGTCTAAGGCGCTCATGCGTTTCCATCAGCCCTCAGTCCACGTGTGGGAAACCCTCTGATGTCACCATTCTCCTCTCTGGCTTGTCCTAGGCCAAGGATGTTGATCTTGGAGCCAATGTGTCCTATCGGATCAGAAGCCCGGAAGTGAAGCACCTTTTCGCACTGCATCCATTCACAGGGGAATTGACTCTTCTGAGGAGTTTGGATTATGAGGCCTTTCCCGACCAGGAGGCCAGCATCACATTCTTGGTGGAGGCCTTTGATATTTACGGGACGATGCCACCCGGTATCGCAACCGTCACGGTAATTGTGAAGGTAAGGAACCTGGGGCGACCGCCCTCTTCTCTCTACATGCCACATCTGTTCTTTTTAAACTCATGGTGTATTTTTGAAACAAGCCGTAGGGACTCCGTGGTATGAACCAAGGATAATAATTTATTGCTGTGAAGTACTTATGGGGACTTGCAAAATAACCCTACAAGATGGATTGTTTTTAAAGATCCATTTATTTATTTTGTGAATATGAATGTTCTCTCTCTGCCTGTACACCCACATGTCAGAAGAGAGCATCAGATTCTACTCTAGATGGTTGTGAGCCGCCATGTGGGTACTGGGAATTGAACTCAGGACCTCTGGAAGAACAGCCAGTCCTCATAACCTACACGATGGATTTTTAAAGATGTATTAAACAAATCTCTTTGAAGAACAGCTGTGAGTCTGCCACATGCTGCGACTGGTCAAATCAGAATTTCATTTTGATACGGTATGGTCCACAATCCGTAGCAATGTAGATATTAACATTCTGAGGTTACGTAAAGAGAGATACAGAGTACAGACGATGAAGAGCTCATTGGCCTCAGGGTGAATGAGTTTAGTTTGTAATTTCAAGGCTCTAAGACAAAAAGAGCCTCAGAGACAGGTGGGTTTAATGTTTAATTCTGGATCAATCTTTGATTTTTCTGCACTGGGGCTTGGCTTACCTTCCTGGTGAGTAAAAATTCGTCTTGACCTCCAGGCATGGTGGTCAACACAACTATCTATGATTTTAGCAAAAGGGAGGCAAAGAGGGTCCCCACAAGAACAATACCAGCCCAGTCTGTGTTGTTA
>JADRCC010574731.1:7242-25436 GCA_019843855.1 Hylomyscus alleni | reverse complement strand
GTCATGCCCAGCTTAGGCTTGTACTCTTTCTTCTGCCCTCTTTGCCGAAGTGGAGCATATACTGTATGGACTGTAAGTGGTACAATACTGTATGTGTTCCTCTCACCTCACCTTCATAGAAATGTGGCTTATTCTTTTTATGGCTGTGTGTATGTAGATTCTGTAGACTTTCAGCCAATATACTACATGTGGACATTCAGTTTGTTTCTAGTCTTTTAAGTTTTGTAGATATTGTTAGAAAAGATAAAATGTATGTAAGTGTCCCATAATACTGGGGACTACTGCTAGAATAATTTCTTGGGACTTATGCTTAATATGTCCAAAACTACATAATTTTCTCGAAATGCTTTACTACTACTACTACTACTACTACTACTACTACTATTATTGACAAGATCTTATATAGTTTAGACATATCTCAAACTTATTAATAACCATAACTGGCCCTGAACTCCTGATGTTCCTGTCTCTTTCAAGTGCTAGAATTAGAGGAATGTGCCTTCATACCAGTCTTTCATTATTTCTTAAAACTAGTTAGGCTACAAGTACAAATGACAAACCTTTGGCCTCTCTACTTTTTATTTATCTTCATTTCTTAGTTGTAAGGCAGTTTCCCAAGGTTCTTGTACTAGGCACCTGCTTTGTCTCATTTCTTCCCTAAACATCACAGTTCCACTCAAAGCTGAGGGTTATTCATTACACTCTTCTCAGTAGTTCTTCTTTTCCTCTACGCTTTCAGCACTTTTGCCTGGAATGTACAGCTTTCCATTTTTTGGCCTCTGTCTGTCTCCTCCAGCTGAATCTAACCACTCATTGCATGATGACATTGTAGGCTCCCTGGACACAGCCTGGCCTGTCGGACCTCTTTTCCATGGAATGCTTTTTAAACGTCCACATTTCACTTTACCTTGACAGTTTTGTTGTCGTGGGACTCAGGAAAGCATCTTGGCTGAATGCCCTTGCTTTGCTTACCCTAGTGTTCTGTTCTTGCTTTCATGACATCTTTTCTCTAGATACTCTGGGCCACAAGGACAGGATTCCTTATTTTATTTCTGCTCTCTCTGTCTAAAGTTGGGAGCACACTAAGGCCTCACCTGTTAGTGAATAGATGCATAAACTTGATCTGTTTACAGATGCCTAGAAAAACCCATCTAGGTGTTCATTTACATGTTTACTACAAACCCCGCAGATTTAGATATTTATAAACAGTGAGTAGCCTCCATTACCCTTCCCCACTTCCGTTTCTGGTAGAAACTATTCTGTATTAGCCAGAAAAGCATAAAATACATTTTTCTAGTTACTGTAGGATAAAAATGTTCACTATTTTGTTCTTATAGATCATCTCTTTTCCTTTAGGCAATGATAGTAAGAAATGCTAAAGATACAGCTCACACAAAAGCAGAGCGGAATATTCTGGAGGAAGTAAAGCATCCTTTCATTGTGGATTTAATTTATGCCTTTCAGACCGGTGGAAAACTCTACCTCATCCTTGAGTATCTCAGTGGTTAGTACATAGTTCCTGTAATTGTTTACATTTGCTCCACAATTGGGTTCAAACATTTCTTTCTAGTGAAAAATGCCTTCTTCTCATTGTCAACAAGGCTAAAAAGTGACGAATACATTGAAGAAAGAAATTCACATGTAAACAGATGGTTCTATTTACAGACAAATATGAAAGAAACTTGGAAGGTTTTCCTATCTGTAAAATTTTATTTAAAATCTCCTTGTGCTCAAGTATTAACACAATAAGCTGGGGTATCTACTGTAATCCACATACCCCATTAAATATTTTGAATCAAAATGTGGAAGCTTACATTACTGAGAGTATTACAAGATACTGAATGTTTTTTAATTACATCTTCCAATCACATTTTCAAGGACCTGCTCCCTCCTGGGAATTTACAACTCGCTTTTATTTTTTTCTTTGGTTTGTTTGTTTGTTTATTTGTTTGAGACAAGGTCTCATTCTGCAAACCAGGCTGGCCTGGAGCTCACTGTGTAGCTGATGCTGCCTTTGAGTTCCTGGCAGTCCTGCGCAGCCTCCTGAGTGTGTTGAGAATCCTGCAAGTATGAAATACCACATGTGGTTCTTGAATCGTGTTTACATTACAGATGTGCACACACACCTGGTATTTTCTGTCTTTCTTTTTCTTTTTTCTTTTATTTTTGAGACAAGATCCCTTTATACAGTTCTGGATGTCCTGGAACTCATGTAGACCAGGCTGGCTTTGAACTCTGAGATCGGCCTGAGTGCTATCATTAAAGGCATGTGCCACCAGGCCTGGCCTACCTGCATCAAGTTTCATAATAGCTCTTATCATGGACCTGAAAGCTTCACAGTTTCACTCCTTTTTTGTTAATGCTGCTTATCTTGTGACTTTACTTTGTAATTTCAGATTTATATAGATTTTATGATAGTACAGGGCTGCTCACCTAGATCCTCCAGTGTGGAATTCCTGCCCCCTCACCTAGAGCCTCCACATTCCATCCTCTCATTACATTTGCTTATCTTCCCTTCATGTATATGCATGTGTGTACATACGTATGCACACATACATAGTCAACATATTTTGTACTATTCAAAGATTTATATAACTAAAACTCTAGCATTTACTTTCTAAGTTCAAGGACATTTTCTTATGTAACTAGTTATAATTAGGACATTAACAGTCATATAATAATAACTTTTATTTTCTTTAATATGGAACAGTTCCTTAGTCTGTCTTTGTCACGTTGACATTTTTAAAAATATATATAGCACAATTTCTGTAGAATGCCATCAATTTGAGTTTATCTGATGTTTCTGTAGAATCAAGCTTATGCATTTTGACAGAACTGTCCAAGTGACACTGTGTTCCTTCAGAACAGGGGGTGCATGGTATTTAGATCTTTGCCCTATTGCTGTTGATGTTCATTGTGGTCACATGATGTCTGAGGGTTTTCCCCTTTGGAATTAATAAGTGTCTTTTGAGATACTTTGGGATTACTTCAGAATCTCATCTCATCAGGCTTTCAGGTCCAGTATTGGCATCCATTGCTTCCTAACTGTAACAGTAACAGTGTTTACCAAGTGGTTTTCTTACTTCAGCCCGCCACTTTCATGTATTACTGTACTTGGCACTCGCTCTACTGCAATGTAGAGCTTTCCATTTTCCATTGGAAACCGTATCTGTTCATTATTTACATCATGGGGTCCTGGATTTTACAGTATAACCCTTTATTACTATTTACTTTGATATTCAAATTATGTCACTGTCAAGTTCATTCAGTTTATATAAGGGTTCTGGAAAAAAGGAATGTCATATTCAGTAAAATTTGGGTGACTTAATTGTGTACTAATTTTTATATATGAGAAAAGCACTAGAGAGGCTTTAGTCAAGACTTTTTAAACTTCAGGCCTGAAATCTATATATTTTGAATTTTGTAGGTGTAAAAGTTGTAATTTCAATCATCTTTAATTCTTAAACTTAGATGTTTTTATAGACTAACAGTGCCGCTAAAAATAGCTTCCTGGAGTCTTTAAAACCTCAGTTTTTAGCAGCTTTTTGTTTTTGTTTTTTAATTTTTAAGGAGTCAATCTTACAAATGGAAGAAAGTACAAACTCATTAGAAGATGAGTGGAAGTAAAGATATTTATTCCTAATACTTTTCCTTTGTAGGAGGAGAACTATTTATGCAGTTAGAAAGAGAGGGAATATTCATGGAAGACACAGCTTGGTAAGTAAAGTTTTTATGGTTGTATGGATTCAAGTAATGGTTCATGTAATTAAAAGCAAAGCTACCTTCCAACTGTGGGCAGCCACATGATTCAATAAGTTGATCTGGAGGCAGTCAGTCACTCAGAACATCAAGGGGGAACTTTGGGACTGGGCAGCTATTGGAGATCACGTGATTCCTTTGCCCCCAGGCCTTGGGTGGACCGTTCTTCACTGCAGAATTTCCTTGAATTGGTAAGCTGCCTGCCTTGGTTGTGGGTGAGTGTGGTTTTCCAGTGAAATTTTGTATGTGGAGCAATGGAAAGTATCAGAAATCATCTTTTTTTTAGACTTTCCAGTTCCCAAGGTGCAGTCTTAGGGAGGTGTTAGACTTGAACATACATCTGTGGATTGATTTTATAGCCAGGATGGGATCTGCCCTCCTATTCGTAAGGTGGCATCTGCTTCAGATTAAAAATATACACATCCTTTTGTGAAGTGACTGTATTGGGTAACAATAAATCAGTTTGATTTACACATTAATTGACTAGAAAACACTTAAATGCTTTTTTCTATCTTAATTACCAAACTGCATTCCATTGTTTAATTTCAGGCCTTTTCTAACACAGAAGCTGCATTTAAGAGCCTTAGGGATGAAGTCCCCCTTTTTGGAGGAGGCTCTCTGAGCCCTGTTGGAGGCTGTGGTCCTGCTAGCTGTGAGACTGCCTCAGTCCTCTGGGACCCCCTCTCCATCCTGGAGTAATCTGCAGGATTGCAGCCTTGTTACACAGCCAGCATTGCAGTGCTTTGTGCTTTTCGAATCCAGACAGGGTTGATTCAGCCCTTTATTCTTTTGAGGTAGATAAATTTGAGTGTCACACAGTTTATAGTTGTGGGCTGGCTGGCAAGAGGGTGGGCAGATCCTGTGGGCATTGCTGTCTATTAGCACACAGCCGTATTGTCTAAGGGATGAGTGGACTTCTACAGGTCAGGCCGTAAGGGCCAAGACTTGATCTCTCAGAATAATACAGTCCCTATTTCCTGTGAAATCTTAAAAATTGGGAGAGGGCGGAGGGATTATTTGATCTGAATGACTGTTGGCCTACTTCCTACACAGAGAAATTAGAACCTAATCAATAATAGTTAGACTGTATATCTTTGTACTTTTAGCACTATGTTCTAATGGAAAAATTAAAACATGGTATAGCTTGACTAAAATGAGTGACAAATGTCTCCCTTATTGTGGCATCAACCTGTGCCATCTCTTTTCCCAGTACATCCTTTTGCCCCCACTAATTTGGTCATTGGTGCATGTCTGTTTCTTTCAAGGAATTTTGTTCCATATATAAACTGCTTTGGATAGATTACTTTTTAAATTTTTATTAAATCACTTTTGTTTCCAGCTTTTACTTGGCTGAAATCTCCATGGCTTTGGGGCATTTACATCAAAAAGGGATCATCTACAGAGACCTGAAGCCGGAGAACATCATGCTTAATCACCAAGGTGGAGATTTATCCTGAACAGTTCTGTAGTAAATAGTCAGCACACAAGCCTTCCACACAGATGACGGCCATTTTCAAGGCTCCGGGTTTCTCTCTGTCATGTTACTTATATTTCCCCTTAAGAATATATAATCTCACAATACTTAACTGGTACTTTAAGTATTTTGTATTTTATTATTGGGCTTAAATACAGTTAAACATATTAGCCATTCTTTACAACTTAAAAAAAGTTATATAAAATGTTTTGACACAAAAGCCAGTTCAGATGTCAATATTGATTTATACCATTGTGTTTTTAGGTTTTTTTTTTTTTTTTTTTTTTGGTTTTTTGAGACAGGGTTTCTCTGTATAGCCCTGGCTGTCCTGGAACTCACACTGTAGACCAGGCTGGCCTCGAACTCAGAAATCCGCCTGTCTCTGCTTCCCAAGTGCTGGGATTAAAGGTGTGCGCCACCACCGCCCGACTTATACCATTGTGTTTTAATGACAAAAACACAGAAGCAAAACCTGTTTGTTTTCTTAGACATGGTCTTTTTTTACAGCCAGCTGACATTGCACTTAGGGTCTTCCTGTCTCAATCTCCCAAGTATAGGGCTTTCATATATGTACCACCACTATGTAGCTAAAAGCAAAACTTTTTATAATAAATTTTAACTAATGTTTGAGGAAGAAAAAGACTGAAATGGAACCACATTATTTGATACAGCCCACATAATAAAGTATTTCCTAGGCATAGGTTAATCAGAGAAACAAACATTCTGTAGAGCTATCGCTATAGCAAAGCAAGCATTGGCTCTAGCTGCATGCTCCTACTGCTCAGTTTCTGCTGCTGGAGTCTGAACTGGGAAGACTTTGCAGTCTACTCAAGGAACAAACTAGCAGACCGAGGCATCTACAAGGTTGTGAGCATTTACTGTTCATTAGGTCTCCATAGGATGACTTATGAGGTAGTTAGCAATGTAAACTCATAGACAGAAAATGGTGAGGCCTATATAAATGTTATAAATGGTACTTTGTAAAAATTTGTGAGGAGCTAGAGAGATGGCTCAGGGTTAAGAACATCTCCTGCTCATGCAGAGGATCTGGGTTTAATTCCAGGTGTCTTACAATATCTGAAACTTTAGTTCCTAGGAATCTGAAACTAGGGTTTGCTGACACCAGGCACACATGCAGTGTACATATATACACATAGGCAAAACCTTCATACATATGAAATAAAAGAAAAAAACAAAACTCCTTTTTTAATGGAAAAAAAGAGAGAATTGACATACTGCATTGTTGGAACCATGTCTGTATTCCTCCCTTCCTATCTCAAACCTGCATTCTGATCCTGAATTCTTTGTTGTTTACTTTAAGGTATTCCTTTAAAGTTATTTTTCCTGTTTTGAGAACTGAACAATGTTCCTTGTGCGTGCTACCACCAAGCTATGGCCCCTAACCCTTCTGATTCTCAGTTCTAAGGCAGAGGATAGAAAAAGAGAATGGTGGAATAGCAAAATTACTTTTTAAATCCCTAACTTTGGATATATCATCTGGTTCTATGAAAACAAAAGCTATGGCCAGGTCTAGTGGCACACAACCTATAATTCTAACACTGTAGAGTCTAAATAAAGAGAATCACATTCAAGGGTAGCCTGAGTAGGTAATTGAATTCTAGACCAGGTTTTGTCTCCTGCCCAGATTGAGTCTCCAAAAGGGTTCTGAGGGGCTAGAGAGATGGCTCAGTGGCTAAGACCATGTGCTGCTTGGCTGTATGTAGACCTGGGTTCCCAGCACTGCATATTGGCTCACAGCCGTTGTAACTCCAGGTTCCGGGTTTCTGAGCCCTCTTGTGGCTTAGATATCAGTACATATGTTGCACTTTCATTCATGCAGACAAAATTACTCATACACATAAAGTAAATTTTTTTTAAATCTTTTTTTTTAAGATTTATTTATTATTATACATAAGTACACTGTAGCTGACTTCAGACATACCAGAAGTGGGTGACAGATCTCATTACAGGTGGTTGTGAGCCACCATGTGGTTGCTGGGATTTGAACTCAGGACCTTCGGAAGAGCAGTCAGTGCTTTTACCTGCTGAGCCATCTCACCAGCCCCCAGTAAATTTCTTAAAAGTGAAAAAATAAAAAATAAATATAGGCAAGTTACTTCTTTTGTATCAGAATGTAGTAGATGTTCACAGTTGAAAATTTTGAGTAAATGAGCCATTACCTTTTGTCTGAAATGCCGTTGGTGAGCCACTGATTAATTAAATGACAGCTGAGAGAAACTATCTGAAATAATCTTTGTATAAGGTGAAATTCTACCTACTGGAACAGAAATGGTTATCCTATGCAAATCTTAGTTCTTTTCCTTCACTGGCAGCTTTTGGCAGTAAATAATTTAATTTGTTTCTGCTAACTGATAGCATTTGGCATAGTAAACCATATGGTAACTTTCTGAGACTGTTAGAAGAACACTTAAGTACACTGTGAAGAAACAATACAATTGAAGTATTCCATAAGTTTTATTTGAATACAGAATGTTTACTAAGGGTATATATTACTTAAGCCAGATTTTCAAAGATGCTTTTTCAGGACAGAACAGAATTCTGCATATAAGAAAAGCCAGAGCTTTAGACAGTTGCATTAATTTCTGTATGTTCTCCTACTGCACTGATTATATCACTGACAGTACCCTGTCTTTAAGTAATTTTAGTGGCACATGCCTTTAATCTTAGCACTTGGAAAGCAGAGGCCTCTGAGTTCTAGGCCAGCCTGTCTACAGAGTGAGTTCCAGGACAGTCAGGACTACACAGAAACCCTGTCTCGAAAAACCAAAAAAAAAAAAGGAATTTTAACCCATAGTAGATATGGTATCTAGTTCTCGTTCTCATCATCTTCAAGAAAAGTTTTAGAAAGGAAAAGCTAAATGGAAAGAATTATCTGTTTGCTCAAATATTGCATACACTTGAAAATTTCAAAATAATCATGCTTTAATCTTTGATTGTAGGTCACGTGAAACTAACAGACTTTGGACTATGCAAAGAATCTATTCATGATGGAACAGTCACACACACATTTTGTGGAACAATAGAATACATGTGAGAGCTGCATGTTAAAAGAAATATAACTGGTTTGGGGGTAATATCTAACTTTTACCTGGTTTAAATTACTCTTAGTTTTCTTAGTTTAGTAATTTTATTCAGATGATATGAATATGGGTAAATTGTAAGGAATGTTATTTTTCTCCTTGTAGGGCCCCTGAAATCTTGATGAGAAGCGGCCACAACCGTGCTGTGGATTGGTGGAGTTTGGGAGCATTAATGTATGACATGCTGACTGGAGCAGTAGGTGCACGTTAAACCTGCATGTGTTATGCTCTGTGCTGGGCAGTTACTAAGCCATTTAGTTTAGTGAGAGCACTTGGCGGTGCTCTTAGAACATGTTCCTGGAGGAATTATTTCCAAAGCCAAAACATCTGTTGTTATTAGTGGTTTAGCATTATGATATTGAGGGATTCCATACTTTTAAAAATATTTTTATTAAAGTGACATTTGTAGGGGGTGGAGAGATTGCTCAGTGGTTGAAGAGTGAAGTCTGCACAGGTTCAGTTCCCAGCATCTTGTCAGGTTGCTCACAGGTTGCTCACTGTAGTTCCAGGGGATCTGATGCCTCTGGTCTTCCTGGGCACCCACACACAAATGTTCAAACCCACAATACCATGTGTACACATAATTGAAAATTTAAGCTGGGCAGTGGTGGCGCATGCCTTTAATCCCAGCACTTGGGAGGCAGAGGCAGGTGGATTTCTGAGTTCGAGGCCAGCCTGGTCTACAGAGTGAGTTCCAGGACAGCCAGAGCTACACAGAGAAACCCTGTCTCGAAAAACCAAAAAAAAAAAAAATTAAAAAAAAAATAAAAAAAGACTGACTTATGTCATGGCAATCTAGTGAGATAGAGAGAAATGGGAACATAGAATGAGGTGCCTCACCAACCCCTTCTAGGGTATTGCTCCTTAGGCTTCACTGCTTAAAGCCAGAGCTCTCTGGGTTAACTGTTTCTAAACATGCTTTCTTATTTCAATGTATAACCATCCAACTCAGGAACTAGATTGTATTCTTAATTAAAATTTGGTTTTATATGCTAATTTTTTGTTTCTGTTTTTTCCTACCTCTAGCCTCCATTCACTGGGGAGAACAGAAAGAAAACAATTGACAAAATCCTCAAATGTAAACTTAATTTGCCTCCCTACCTCACACAAGAAGCTCGAGATCTGCTTAAAAAGGTAGGGCTCTTAAACGACCACCTCGTCAGCAAGATTTAATGAGATAGAATTTGGTGCACACACATATACTTACTCCCTTCCTCCCCCTCTCTCACTTTTACACACACACACACACACACACACACACACACACACATTCTCTCTCTCTCTCACACACACATGTACACACACACACACACACACACACATTCTCTCTCTCTCACACACACATACACACACATATACTCTCATACACATTCTCTTTCACTCTTTCTCACATACTCTCTCACACATACACACTCATTCTTGTTCTCACACACACACTTTCTCACACACACTTTCTCTTTTTTTCTATTACACACACACACTCTCACACACACACATACACAAACATACACCCTGGTTGTTTGTTTTTTTTGTTTTGTTTGCAACTCCCTATGTCTGACTGTGTAGAGCAGGCTGGACTCAAACTCATAGAGATCTGCCTGTTTCTGCCTCCTGCATCCTGGGGTTAAAGGTGTGCCTCATTACACCTAGCTCATACAGTCTTATATAATTCTTTGAGAGTGTCACGTGTGTGCATTGTTTCATCTCCACCCTTTGCGTCAATTCTTCTAATGTCTCTAATACTCCCTTCCCAACTTTGTGCTATCCTTTTTTTTTTTTTTTAAATAACCTACACAGTCCAGTTAGTGTTGCCTGCAAAACTACCTGAGCATGGGCAATATACCAGTGGCCATACCCCAAAGAAAAATTACTGTCCTTCCCCAGTAGTCAGCAGTAGCGCCTTCACTACAGATGGGGCCTCATAAGCCCTTCCCCATCGAAGAACTTAACTCATATTTTATTTAGAGTCATGTATAGATAGATACTAAACAGAAAAGACTTGGAATTTTTTAAAGCAAAGTACGTACTTAAAAGATTTTCTTTTGTTCTCAAACATTATCTGGTATTAATAAATCATATTCTTTGAGCACTAATAGGAACAGTATTCTATAAAAGGAGAAAGTCAGTTCGATTAGTTAAAGATTTTCATCAATGCTTCTTTTCCTCCCTAAAGCTGCTGAAAAGAAACGCTGCTTCTCGTCTTGGAGCTGGCCCTGGAGATGCTGGAGAAGTCCAAGTAGGAACTGAGATGTTTGCTGTTTGGGGCGAACATAATGCTAATGTTGCTTATTTGTGATGGCTATGTTTCGTATTCATATGCATTCGCTTATTTAGTGATTTATGACTTTAGAAAGGTGGTTTATCCTTTCAGTCATCTCCCTTGACTTTTTCTAGGCTCATCCATTTTTCAGACATATTAACTGGGAAGAACTTCTGGCTCGGAAGGTGGAGCCTCCCTTTAAGCCTTTGTTGGTACGTATATATGGAAGCATGTAATATGGGGGGATCCATAACTGTCCTTTCCAGTACTGGGGACTAAACCTTGGACCCCACACATGCCAGTCAGGTGCTCTGTCTACACTGACACCTAAGTCCTGGTAATTCTTTGAAATAAGGAAAAATCAGAGAAACTAGGTGTAGTGTCTATAAAGTGTAATAAAGATAGTGTCTTTCTTAATGACATCTGCACTGACTCTTTTCAAATAAGATCACTTTCTGAGGAACTTGGAGTTTGAATGTCAACATATGAATGTGAGGTCAAGGAAACATAGTTCAGTCTTTAAAAATGCTTATGGTTAAAATAATGCTTATTTAATTTCTGTCTTTTACTTCAGAAACTGAGAAAATAGGCTTTCTTTATTTTGGGGGATGTAGGTGAAGAAACAAGAGAATGGGGCTAAAACCTTAGTTAGGGTTTCCATTGCTTTGAAGAGACACCATAACCAAGGCAACTCTTATAAAGAAACACATTTAATTGGGGCTGACTTACAGTTTGGAGATTTAGGTCATTGTCATCATGTCAGAAAGCATGGCAGCCCACAGGCAGACAAGGTGCTTGAGGAGCTAAGAGTTCTACATTTTGATCCAGGGGCAGCCAGAAGGAGACTATCTTGCAGGCAGCTAGGAGAAGGATCTCACGTCCCATCCCCTCAGTGACACATTTCCTCCAAGAAGGCCACATACCCTAATAGTGCTGCTCCCTGGACTAAGTATATTCTAACCAACACAGGCTAATTATTATTTTATCACAGAGCGTAATATGAACATACACAAGACTGGAGAGATGGCTCAGTGCTTAAGAGCACTTGTTCTTGTAGAAGACCCAAGTTTTATCCCCTCTACCCACATGTTACAGGGTCCATAACTTTACTTCCAGGGGATCTAACACCTTCTGACCTCCAAGGGCACTAGGACATGTACATAGTCTGTGGAAAATACTCAAGAAATTTATGTAAACCTAAAGATATCTGCATACAAATATAGGGAGGATAATCTCAGATACTTACTTCCTAACTTCAGAAATGATCAGGTCATTTTTTTTTTTTTTTTAGGATTTATTTATTTCTTATATGTAAGTACACAGTCACTGTCTTCAGACACACCAGAAGAGGGCATCGGATCCTATTACAGATGTTTGTGAGCCACCACATTGTTGCTGGGAATTGAACTCAGGACTTCTGGAAGAGAAGTCAGTGCTCTTAACCACTGAGCTCTCTGTACAGCCCTCAGGGCATCTTTTTTAAACATAAACATAACACATCACAGTTATATGGTTTCTAGTTTATTTTGATTTCACTATGTGTATGAGTATTCTGGTGCATATATATGATATGCAGTAGATTGTGTGTGTGTGCACGCACGCACAAGTGCCTAGTACTCGTAAAGGTCAGAAGAGGGCATCAGATCCCCCAGTACTGGAGTTATGAATGGTTTTGAGCCACTATGTGGATGCTGGGAACCTAACCCAAGTCTTTTGGAAGAAAGAGCTCTTAATGGTGGATCCATTTTTCTATTCCTGCATTCCTTACATTTTCATTTTTGCTCATTCTATCCCCATTGTGTCATTTACTATGTTTATCTGATTCCAAATTAAGGAACTTGGGATACAGATGGCATTCTTAATGCTATATGTGTTGACAAGGAAGCTTATCTTACAGTATAGTTTTATTTCTTTTAGAGCTGTTAGTAGTCATTAGTGAATGCCTGTATGTCGATAGTTCTTAACCAGGGACCAAAGTCTAGAAGCATTTTGGTTGTGTTGCATGAGGGCTCTGCTCCTAGAACCTACAGCGCAAATGCCACCACATGGCAGATCTCTACTTTGAAGAATTATCAAGCCCAGGGGCTAGAGATGGTTCTGCAGTAAAAACTAGCATACTCGCTGCTTTCAGAGATTCTAAATTCAATTCCAGCAGCTCCAGGTCCAGGGGATCCTACACTTTCTGGCTTCTGTGGGCACCAGACATACATGTAGTGCAAGCAAACACATAGTCACATAAAATAAAAAAATTAAAAGAATTAAAATTATCATGGTCCGTAATGTCAGTAGTGCTGACGTGAGAAACTAGTTCTGTGTTTTCATCATCTTGTTCATTCTTTATTAGCCAGAAGTTTTCCATAAAACAGACATCAGTTGTTTGGTTAACCCAAGGTATAGTTGATACCAGGAATGTAGGCTAAATGTTTGATTTTTTTAATATTTTTCAAAATACTGAAATAGTTCCTTAGTATCTTCTAAAATTAAATAAGGAATTATAACATTTTTAAAAAGATTGACTTCTGCTGGGCGGTGGTGGCACACGCCTTTAATCCTAGCACTTGGGAGGCAGAGGCAGGCGGATTTCTGAGTTCGAAGCCAGCCTAGTCTACAGAGTGAGTTCCAGGACAGCCAGGACTACACAGAGAAACCCTGTCTCAAAAAAAAAAAAAAAAAAAAAAAGATTGACTTCTTTATTATGTGTATAGTGTTCTTTCTGTGTGTGCTAGAAGGCTAGAAGAAGTCACTAGGTCTCATTATAGGTGGTTATAAATCACTATATGATTGCTGGGAATTGAACTCAGGACCTCTGGAAGAGCAGACAGTGCTCTCAACCTCTGAATCATCTCTCCAGCTTGAATTATATATTATTTTAGTGTTATTATGTCTCAGTCTTAATATTTCAATCTGTTCTAGCAATATTTTTCTGATTTTTTTCTTTTTTTTCTTCCTTCCTCTTAACTTTTTTCTTTCTCCTCTTCCTCTGTCTCTTTGTCTCTTTCTCTCTGTCTCATACACATACACACCCACACAAAACCACAAGCTGGTCTTAAGCTCACAGTTTAGCCAAGAATAGTCTTGGTCCTCCTGCCTCTACCTCCTAAGTGCTGGGATTATAGGCATTTATCATCATGTTCAGCATAAGTCATATGTTTTAATTGATATTTATTTCTTCTATTTGGTTCACGAGTCAGACGAGACACATCATGAAAGGGAATAAATTAAAGGAATCTGGTGGGTAGAACTTAGATGATACCATTCTTTAACAAGAAAATGTACTCAGAGCAAACCACTATTTTAAAACTATAAGACGTGATGTAATCCACAAGAAGACTCTCGGGACAGGGAGAGTTTGATGTTAGTGTGTTTATACCAGGTGACTGCATATACCCAGGCAAGTACTTGACACTAGTGTAAACCAAGTTTACATCCTGGCTTTATCTCTGTGCCTCAGTGAACTCTTCTTCCAGACTTACTGTGGATATACAGTGGCCATTGAGCACATTATCTCTAGGAATTTATTGAGTGACTAGATACACTAAAGGGTTATGAGGGAAAACTGATATTCAGTTTTAAGAAGGATGATAATTATCTACTGAAATCTATGTTAATTCATATATAAAATTTGAAGATGTAGGATTTGGCTCACTGGTAGAACATTTGCTTGCCTAGCGAGTGTGAAGCCCTGGGTTTGAACTCAAGCACCATACATATACAAAAGGATGATGCCATGGGGCTAGAGAGAATCCCAGCACCCTACATTTTGGCTCACAACCATCTATAACTATAGTTCTAGGGGATCCAACATCTTCTGGCCTCTGGGTACCAGGCACACATATGGTGCATGAAAATACATGCAGTCAAAATACCTGCACATAAAATAAATATTGAAAATGGAAAAAAAGACAATGATGTAAATGTACCATCGACACTCTTTCTACCTGCATTTTTTTCTTTTGTCTGTGGCTGCTAAAATTATTCTGTTTTATTACAGTCAAACCCTGTGCAAAGAATATAGGGCTTGTGGCACCTTTGATTGATAGGACTAATATAGACTGTTCACCATTTTCTAACCATTGTTCTTATGAAGCAATCTGAAGAGGATGTGAGTCAGTTTGATTCAAAGTTTACACGTCAGACACCTGTTGACAGCCCCGATGACTCAACTCTCAGTGAAAGTGCCAACCAGGTCTTTCTGGTAAGTGAAAGAATTTAAGTCTCCATGCAGGCACAGAAACTTCAGTATGATGCAGTGAGACATTTATGTGGGAAGCCTGAACGACTTTGCTTTTAAGCTATTTCCTTGATAACATTACTGGTACCTACAAATCTTAACATCTTAAATCTTAACATAAATTGATAACATTACTGGTACCTTTCTTAATCTTAACATTGTTTTAGAAATTACAGTGAGGATGTTTGAATCTTTGGAGTGATTCATGTTTGGTTGAGTGATAGTGACTTAAGTGATGTGTGAGTCAGCATCACAAACAACCCAGCTAGAAAAGAACTCTTTTATTCCCAGATAGTCATCATAAAGTATGGATACTATGACCAGGCAGTGGTGATGCACACCTTTGATACCAGCACTTGGGAGGCAAAGGCAGTCAGATCTCTGAGTTTGAGACCAGCCTGCTCTACTAAGCAAGATTCAGGACAATAAAAATAAATAAATAATAAATATTTTGGTTTGTTGGCATATTTGTGTAGCTCTTTTATTTGGTTCTTATGCCTCTACCTCCCTTCCAACTTCCCAACACTAGGTAGGAGAGAAAGAAGGCTAGAGCAGAAAGGGAGCATAGACCTTTTTAGACTACTTCCTGCTGGTTAGGGGTGTTGGGTTCCTAAGTGCAAGTCCAGTCTCTCCAAACAGCAGTCCAGCAAAACAGCAGTAGCAAACCAACAATTCAGCAAATGCAACATCAGGGTCCAGTGGCAGCAGCTGCCTCAGGCCCTCTCATGGTTCTCAATTTATACCCTCTCCAGAGTTCCCAGAATTAAACCATCTGCAGCTGGCAAAAATCATGCCCTCTTAGAGCACAAGACAATCATAGTTAATGGCTTTAGACAAACTGAAGCAGCTCCATATCCCATTCCTGGGTTCCTGGGATTAAAATAAAAACATTCACACAACATAATTGGGTTTTCAAATAAACCAAAACTCACTATAATGGTTACTCTCAACCTAATTCTGTAGAACATATATAATATTAATATTTGATAGCAGAAATATTGATTTATCTTTGAAAATAAATGTTTTATTTTTCATTGATGAGGTGTCTGTGTGCTGTATCTCTAGTCCAAAGTCTCTTTAGAAATTAATCTAAAAATAAGTGAGGGTATGCA
The DNA here is from genome assembly GCA_019843855.1 of Hylomyscus alleni. Classification (NCBI taxonomy): domain Eukaryota; kingdom Metazoa; phylum Chordata; class Mammalia; order Rodentia; family Muridae; genus Hylomyscus; species Hylomyscus alleni. The sequence goes on along the minus strand of JADRCC010574731.1, from coordinate 9,499 downwards.
TAGCTCAGTTGAGAGCATACACGTCAGTGTGGCCTAGAATTTGGTCTCCAACCAGTAAAAATAACTAAACAAACCACTAAGATCCCACTTACCTGTATATTTCAGCTTTATTAACCTTAAGTTTAACAAAAATTTAATCTCCTGTGATATCTCATTCAAATTAATGGAAATATTAAAAAATAAATAAAATGCAAGTTTGTCTTTAGCCCCCAGAACCTCCAGAGAAGGTGCAGAGGTGCACCGTCCTCTGGGCTCCACCCAGAGTCTACCGCCTGTGATGCTGCTGTGATGCTCATGCTCACGCAGCTGGCAGTGCACAGCGAAAGCATGTAGGCAACAGGACTAATGGCCGGACAAACAAATGTGCAGCAACAAAAGGCAAGGTGGGAGCACAGTGGAATTTTCATGATGGTGGCACTTGTTCACCAAAAACAAAACAAATGTGGCTCAATGGTTAATAATTGTGTTGCACTTTTGTAGAGGAACCTGGATTTAGCTCTCAGCAACTATGTTAGGTAGCTCAAAATTGCATGTAATACAGCTTCAGAGGGTCTGATGCCTCACGCCCTCAGGCATCTGCACTCATGTGCATACCTACACACAAAACTAAGAATAAAATATTAAAAAATTAATTTACACTATTATTGGTGTGAAAGTGGGAAGGTCCCATATGCTAAGTCAGAGAATTTTTTTTTTAAATATTTATTTATTATTATATATCAGTACACTGTAGCTATCTTCAGACAGCACCTGAAGAGGGCGTCAGATCTTATTACGGGTGGTTGTGAGCCACCATGTGGTTGCTGGGATTTGAACTCAGGACCTTCAGAAGAGCAATCAGTGCTTCTACCCGCTGAGCTATCTCACCAGCCCTAAGTCAGAGAATTCTAATTTTGGCTTAGTTGTAAGCAGCTATTTTGGAATATTAATCCTAACTGATTTTATAAATACATATATGTGTATGAATAAATATATGAGGGTGTGTATAACACATATCTATATAAACAATGGGTAGCTAGCAATGTACCAATTTATCTTTATAGACAATATTTTAATGTTCAAGCTACATTTCCCACAATTTTCTTTTCTTCCTTACTACTAACCATGAGGTAAAATTTTGTTAATTACCAATCAGGCTTTAAAAATATATATATAAAAATGCCAGATGTGGTGGTGTTCGCCTTTAATCCCAGCACTTGGGAAGACAGAAGCAGGTGGGTCTCTGTGAGTTCAAGGCCAGCCTGGTCTACAGATAAGTTCTAGGACAGCCAGAGCTATCCATAGAGAAACCCTATCTTGGGGAAAAAAAGAAAAAGAATATGGAGGAATATACACATTAGTGATTTTAGTTGTAATCATAGTGTTGGTATCTCAGAATAAAAAGCCATTTTCTTGATGTGTGTGACCAAACATCATCTTGTAGTATACTGTGCTGTTTTTCAGGGTTTTACATATGTGGCTCCATCTGTACTTGAAAGTGTGAAAGAAAAGTTTTCTTTTGAACCAAAAATCCGATCACCTCGAAGATTTATTGGTAGCCCACGAACGCCTGTCAGGTATTCTTTTTTTCTGTTCATGTTCTTGTATGTGTATTCGTGTGTGTGCAGGTGCAGGTGCATGCAGAGAGCAGCCGTGGGTGGTGTTCCTCAGGCAATCTTCATCTCTCTCATTGGCCTGGAGTTTGGTTTAGATGCTAGGCTGGCTGGCTAGGGAGGGCCAAGAAACCTGTTTGTCTCCTTCTTGGTGCTGGGATTACAATTATGCGCCACAGCACCCACCTTTTTTTCTTACATGGATTCAGGGTATTGAACTTAGGTGCTTGTACTTGTAAGGAAAACATTTTTTTTTAAGCCTAGAAGGATATAGCTTAAGAAATGCATGTAAGTTGCACAAAAAAAGGTCTATCATATTTGCCTAATATAAGCATAACATCTATTCATACCAGTGACCTCTTTATGCATTTATCAACATTTTATATATGCTGTATAATATATGTATAATACTTATAATACAGAATTATTCCTTCCTGATAAAAATGTACACAAATCTATGTACCTACCAAGTTATGCCAAGTGTACCTGCACATATTATACATACATTTTTTTTCTTAAGTAGTAGTAGAAAGCAGAGAAAAATGAGGAGGCTTCCATTATCTATGGGCAACATGGTATCCCTGGCAAAGTAACTTCTAAGAATAAGGAAAAAACTAGCTATGCAAAAAAAAAAAAAAAAAAAAAAAAAAAAAAAAAAAAAAAAA
>JADRCC010574730.1:0-14625 GCA_019843855.1 Hylomyscus alleni | reverse complement strand
TGCCACCATTGAATGTCTTGTTGATTGTCTTATAACTTTAGATAATTCCCTTTAGTAGTGACACTTCAACTCTCCAAGGCCAGTGAATTCTGTAGATGGTACTAGTCATCATCTCCCTGACTACTGGCTTTAAAAACTCTGTCATTCCTCCAAATTATATGACAAATACTAGCACAGGGAGGGACAACATGGACTGCTGTCTTTGCATTCATCCTGAGATTCCATTGCCTTCTCTAAGGACCCTCCTTGAGTAAACAGTGACATCCACTGGTTAAAACTCAGACCCTGTGCCAGTATTACTAAAGAAAAGAAGGTTCACAAGATTGCTTTGATCCAGGCAAGGGATTCTCAGTCTCTAACAAACATCTGGAAGAAAGGAGTCCAGAGCCAAGAAAAGGCAGGACACAGATGTTAATCAGACAGATAAGAAACACAATCCTCAGAACATGTTGGCCTGGGTTTCAGAATGGCAGTGGTCTACTCTCAGTATGCAGTTGTCTAATGACAGGACCAGAAGGGGGCTATGGATTGCACCATGTGGTGTAGGTCCCTAGCCATACATGGATTCTGAGCTCCTATAATGGATCCAGCCAAGATTGCAGGGTTTGTAAATATAAGCTACATAGTGATTTAAAAATCGTTGATTTGAAGCCTGGCCTTGTGCCACATGCCTATAATCCTAGCACTTGGGATGCAGATATAGGACCTTGAGGCTTATCTGGAATATAGAATAGAGCGTTATCTTACAAAAAAAAATCACAAACAACAACAACAAGACTTACATTTTTTTAAAACTTTTGTATTTGTAACATACTGGGTTATTATTTCTACAATATCAGGTTATAGGAAATAAACAATAAAACAATTTCTCCTGTTGATTTTATATTTTCATTGAAAATATTAGAAGTGAAATTACATTGTAGCTGGTGTTTCAGTTGAGTTGATGTAGACTTATAGTTTGTCTAATTCTAACGTCCTCAGCCCTGAGCCTCAGAAGCTCCTGGGATATCTATAAAGTGCACAAATATGAGGTCTAATTCAGTTGCTGGAGAAATCTAACTAGCAGAAACATCACAAATTGCTCTCTTTTTTGCTTCCTTTTGCTATCATTTTTACATCTGGGCTGCCCTTGATCCTCGAATATGATTGATCTGAGAGTCCTTCTTAAGCACCTCTCTTTCATTTCATATTTCCCTGCTTACAAATATATAATGCCTTTACTCACTTACAGACATCACCACACACATCCCAGGAGCACAAGGCCTGTTGGATGAAGGAGATGATTTTCCTCCTGCTCAGCACTTATCTCTGGAGTAGAGCTAGAGAGATCAATCAGATCAATCAGAGGAATTGTCAGCAGAGAGTATGAGAAAAGAGATTTCATGTCTACTTTAGGTGAGATGGCATTGGAAGGCCTCTATGAGACAGTTCAATTGAAGTCTGAGTGACACCAGGCAGGAGTACATAAGCTAAAGCCCCCAGGTCAGGCATCCAACAAAAGCCAATCACAGTAAAATAGCAGGTACATTTGAGGAGACAAAAGGCACTATGGTGACTGACACATGAGAAAGTCAACCAGGATCAAGGAATAGGAGGAGAGATGAAGCTTCCCTGGGAATACACTTATGAAGGGGGCACTATGGTTTGAATGAGTACCTCTCCTCTAGGTTTGTACATCGAAATCTTTACCCTCAAGGGGGTGCTATGCAGAGGTAGACATTGACGTGAGTAAGTAAGTCTTCAAGGTAAAGTCTTCATGAATGATATTAGTACTCAAGGAACATTAAAAGGAATCCCATTATCTCTCTGGCCTTCTTCCTGCACCTCATAGGACAAGAAGTTGACAATCTGCACCATAGAAAAAGGTATCCAGCAGAACCAATGAGGCTAGCTTTCTCATGACAGACAGAACAATTTAAAAGAGCAAATGGTTCCTTTTGATTTTAGTGTCAAATGTTTTCATTTGTCAGGTGAGGAACAAACTGTAGAGAAGAAAATTTCACATCATGCTGAACAAGGAGTAGAGAAGAGCCATAAAGAAGCCAGGGCAAGATATGCCCTTCAAAGAGATGCCACATGTGAGCCACCTGCTCTACCAAGCCCCAGGTTCCACCACTGACTAAAATGTATTCAAGATTTGGATCCATCAATGGGTTAAACTGCTGATTAGGTCAGAGTCCTCATGATCTATTTCTGCAAATGTCCTCACAGACGAATGCTATGCTGAGATTTGCTAAGCACCTAGATGTTTCTACATCTAAGCATATCTATAGACAAGATTAAACATCACACTGACCATGTTAGCACCTTCATTCCAGACTTCCAGCCTCAAAGCTATCAGAAATAACTGCTTTGTTTTAAAGTCATGCAGCCTATAGAGTTTTCTTACAAGTGACTCAAGCAGATTTAGACAGGGAAATCAAATGTTCTCTGCCTAAACTAAGTAGCAAAGGATGGGACAAGGAAAGGAACAGTCTAGACTAGAACATTCTAGAATTTCTAGAATATTCTATTCTCTGTTCTAGAATAGAACATTCTTGAAGGAAGACCAAAGTTACTACAGCAGAAGAAATATATTAATAACTAAAAAGAGGTGAAATCATGTACATAAGACACAGTGTACAAAAGGCACTGAAGTCTAAGACAAAACAGAGACAAAAGACAAAGGGCATCATTCTACACTCAATGCTTCAAAAAGAAAAGTACTATGTTGGTTGTTTTGGTTTGGTTTGATTTTGTGGTTGTTTGTGATACTTGAACCCAAAACTTTCCATATACTAGGCAAGTACTTCCAATGAGCTGTATGTCCATCTAGTGTAAGTATTCTTACGTAAGAAGTATTCTTAGAAATAAAGATGTAGATACAGCACTTACCAGGCATGCCTAGGATTCTAGATTCAACCCACTGAAAAGTTAAATGATACATAGTATTTGGTAGTTAGGTTTTGTCAATTTTACACAAGGTAGGATCATTTGGAAAGATAGAACACCAATTGAGGAAATGCCTCAATTCGATTAGCCTGATAAATGATTGGTGTAGGAGGGCCCAACCCATTGTGAGCTGTGTGTCCCCTGGGCAAGTGGTCCTATGTTATATAGGAAAAGAGGCTCAGTAAGTCATGAGAGCAATCTAATAAGTAGTATTCTGCTATAGATTCTGCTTCAAGAGTCCCTGCCTCAAGGTTCCTACACTGTCTTTCCTTCATAGACAAATGTAAGCTGAAATAAATCCTTCCCTCTCCAGGTTGCTTTGGTCATAGAATTTGTCAGAGCAACAGAAATCTAAAACAAAATATTTTTAGAAGAAATTCATTTCTATTTTTTTCTGAGAGTCATATACTACTTTTCATGTGCTGAATAATATGTGACCATCTTTGGGAGGAAATATAAGAAACTGTAATTCTAAGAAAAATATTAAGGTTTTCACTGCATACCTTATGCATGATGACTTTTCAAGAGATAAATATATTCTAAAATATATGGGGTAGGTCAGACAGTAAAAGTAACTGTATGTAATACTGTGACAATGAAGACTTCTCATTACACATTTATTCACACCATATAACATACAGAACTCTGAATGCACTCTTACAGAAACTATGGGCTCTGGTGATTCTGATGTATCAGTGAAGGTTTATTGGCTGTAACAAATGCACCATTCTGGTTTTTTTGTTTTGTTTTGGTTTTGGTTTTGGTTTTGGTTTTTTTTGTTTGTTTGTTTGGTTGGTTGGTTTTGGTTTTGGGTTTTTTTTGTTGTTTGTTTGTTTTGGTTTTTGGTTTTTGTTTTTTGTTTTTGAGACAGGGTTTCTATGTATAGCCCTGGCTGTCCTGGAACTCACTCTGTAGACCAGGCTGGCCTCAAACTCAGAAATTTGCCTACCTCTGCCTTCCAATTGCTGGGATTAAAGGCGTGTACCACCACTGCCTGGCCCAAATGCACCATTCTGGTAAATGTACTGATCATTAAGGAAATTGTGATTATGAATAAAATCATCAGGGAAATAGCTTAAACAATTAATGACATCATCCTCAAAATAAAAATTAAGTTGATATATGAGATCTACAGAGAGTTCCATTGTGCTTGCTATTTCAGTAGCTGGGCTGATCCTATTTCTGGACATCATTGTAATTTAAGTCCTCCTAACCATCAGGTTTTGCTCAAATACTAACTTATTAGGAAGGTCTTTATCATTGTTCTGTATAAGACATCAATATTTTGCCTGGCTTAGTTTTCTGCATCTCACACTTAGAGTATATTTTGTATCTGGTACTATACACATCTGTGTACAAGTTTTGCTCACAGGAAATTCTTAGTGATCTGTATCTTGTTTTTAATACCGGTGACACAGCAGATATTCTGTAGATTTCTGTTGAGTAGGCACAGGCAACATTGTTTGGATATAATATGGAAAGAAAAATGATTGCTGTAGAACCAACAGTGTAAATGGAAAATGTGGTTAGAAGAATGTTCCAGGAGAGAAAAAATTGGTGTGTAATGTGTCTACAGAAAGGGGAAAGCCACATTTTGGAGTGAGAAGGGGAACTTAGTAATGAACAGGGAGAAGGCCTGAAAGGGGTTGTTTGGGGACAGCCATTGGGAGATATGGTAATAACATTTATTGAACCAGAGGATTCTAGAAGAGGATGGGTTCTAAGTTTTTCTTAATTTTAAAAATTAAAAAGTCTTCCACTTGTTTTAAATAAATTGACCTTGAGATACTTTTATGAAGCCAAAGAAAACTACCTAGAAGGCATTTCTATTATGAATGATTTGTAAATGAAGGGCTATGAAGTAATGGATTTACTTTTAAAAAGTGAGTCCTCAGTGGGTGTGGATCAGGGAGATATATGACACAAAATGACAAAGTTATTGGTTACTAAAACTAAGATAAGTATTGGTGTTTCATTAAATTATGCCCAGGGCTTTCAATGTTTAAAATTATCCATAAAAAAAGATGTTCTACCAGATGTATAACATTATATACTTTAGATGTAGAACACTGGGAAAACAACCTGGAACTCAGCTGGAAGTTCGTTTCACACTAGCTCATGTTCATGAGGCTAGAAGATGCTATGCAATCTGCTAAGAAAAAGAAGTCATCAATGGTCCCAATCTGTGTGTGCTACAATAAAAAATGCCAGGCATTTTACACAGTATAGGCACAGTATAGACTGTGTGTGCTACAATAAAAAATGCCAGGCATTTTACACCTGATAGTGCAATTGTGGTATGACCATATTGTGGTTGATCAATCACATTCTGATTGGATTTGGACCCACTGAACAAGAAAAAAATACATACCTGGCATAAACCTAGTCAAAATCTATGAAGGTCACAGTCACTAGGCAGAAATTGATGACTATTTTTGTTTGGTTGGTTGTTTGGTTGTTTGTTTGGTTGTTTGGTTGGTCGGTTGGTTGGTTGGTTGGTTGGTTGGTTGGTTGGTTGGTTGGTTGGTTGGTTGGTTGATTGGTTGGTTGATTGGTTGGTTGGTTGATTGGTTGGTTGGCTGCTTGATTGCTTGCTTGCTTGCTTGTTAAATGGACAGAAAGGCAAAATAGGAAAAATAAAAGTGTTCTAACAAATATGCATATAAAGTTGACAAGATAGCTTAGCAAGTAAATTCACTTGTCATGGATCCTGATGACCTGAGTTTAATCTCTCCAGCCTACATGGTAGAAAGAGACAACCAATTTCCACAAGTTGTCCTCTGACTTCTACATGTTCTATGTACTTGTGGGTACACATATTCATATGTACACACACAAGAAAATAAATAAGTGTAAAAATGCACTTTAAAAGAATATGTTCAATGTACTTCTGCATATTTGGTGCACACCACACACACACACACACACACATATGGAATGGTTCCAGCTAGAGGCATAAATTTAAATGCTACATATTCAAAACTGTCAGTGGAAGAACCACAGACCCAAATAAAATCCTCCAGGCAAAAAGGATAGAATAAATATCAGAAGTGGAATCACACCTCATCTTGTTGAAATCTGTCATTCTGTGGCTGAGCAGAATAGCAAACAGGAGAAGAGACCAGATGGTGTGGCCAAAGAAGAGAACAAGTTGGAAAGAGGACTGGGCTCCACAGATGCTTTCAAATCATACTGTATGAGAATGAAGGTCTTTGGGCTCTAGAGTAGCCAGACAGGATGTGTTTCTTACATTTCTGAAGACATGACAAGTGAAAGGTAGCTGGATAAAGTGTTTAGCTCTGCAGTTAGGGCAGAGTTCATACTATAGTAGACTTCCCATCTGGAAAGTTTTATAAAACTTTTCATGAAGAAAAGTTATGGACATTATGAAGAAGGCCTATAAAGTATATTTCTTAAGAAATGTTCCTGGGATGAGGCATTATATCAAGTATTGTAAAAATTCAGAATTCTGCTGGGGAGATGAGGAGTTGTAAGTGAAGCTTAGTATGAGCTGGGGTTAAAAAAAAAAGAACTAGTGAGGATCTAGTATTCAGGAAACTGATGCAAGAGGATCAGGTGTTTGAAGCCAGTCTGCAAATCAAATATACCCTGCCTTACCACCCCTGTGCCCCACTGAAAGGTGAACATAGAAGAATTCATGTGTGTGAAGGGCTGAGGGAGTGCTTCTTCCAGGCCTCTCAGGCTACAAATGAGATTCTTCCTCATGTCATCACTGCTCTAGAAAATCTTTTCTTCTCTACCATTTTTAATTTATTTTCCTTTGTACAAACTCTGCTCATGAGGTTGGACAGTGATCAGTGGGTGAATAATGGGTTGCTGACAGCAGGAGTAACTACCATGGCCAGTTCAGCCAGCCTCCTACGCCAGTGTGTGCTGCCCTTCTCTGGGTCTCCTCCTCCACTCTGCACAAAGTGAAGGAGACATAGCAGCCAACACACCTCTGGGCATCACTTATGGCGTCCCCTCTCCCTAACAGAGTTACCTAAAATAATAAGATGCCATCTCCCTACCAGTGTGTCACTGCGAGTGCAAAGGAGAAATAGTACCCATGAGGCTTCAAGGAACCAGTCTGTGAAAAGAATATGGAATTAGAAGTACTGAGTGTCTATTAGCTCTTACTCTTCATGAATTTGGAAATCCATCCTCACCAAACCCACACTTTAGGTCCAGTTCCATGTGTCCATGACATACAGAATTTTCTCTGAAACTTCCAATACATTTCTGGTGATCAGCATGGTTACCTAGCAGACATCTATGGGTCTTTAAATTGTCAGCTCCCTATAAACCCAGACCCTACAACATAATGCCCCTCTGAATTTTGGGATTATTTTTCTCTAGTCCAGAAACTAATATGTAAGTCATTTTATGTTTATACCTAGTATGGTCTACAGTGAGAGACTTGAACATTGAGCTTGAAATTATATAAGTCAGCTGAGATATATTGAATATGAAATGTCCCTATGGGTTTGGGGTTCAAAACTTGGTTCCCAGCTCATACACTTGTTTAGGTTTTAGAAACTTTAGGAGGTGTGGTCTAGCTGGAGGAAGTGAGTCCCAGAGGACAAGCATTTGAAGTTTAGGCCTTGTGATGGCATTCGTGGTTGTGAACTTGACTACATCTGGAATTAACAAAAATACAAGCATGTTTGCCCTAGCCTTGTTAGCAAGTTCATTCCTTCACTGGCATTAGAGCCTACTTCTTCAGGATTCCAGTATATACTGAACACCAGTTGAGATATCTAACCTTGTGAACTGAACAACTTCTATATTCTGGAACTTTCCATTTGTAGCCAATCATTGTTGGATTAACTGACTGAAGCTTGTAAGTCATTCTAATAAGGAGATAGATAGATAGATAGATAGATAGATAGATAGATAGATAGATAGATAGATAGATAGACTCACTCTCTAAAGTTCCAGTACTCTAGAGAATCTTGATTAATACAAGCTTGGTCCCTACATTCTTTTTTTATTCACTGCTTCCTATCCACCATAAATAAACAGCCTCTTCCTCCTCTTCCTCCCCTTCCTCCCTCTCCTCCTCCTTCTCCTTCTCTTCCTCCTCCTCCTCTTTCTTCCTCCTCCTCCTCTTTCTCCTCCTTTTCCTCCTCCTCCTCTTCTTCCTCTTCCTCCTCCTCCTCTACATGTTTCTACTGTGAAGATGTTATATCTTACCAGGTTCAACATATCCAAGCACTATGGATTGAAGCCTCTGAAATCCTTAACTAAAACAAATCTTTCCCTCCAGGTTTATATGTGGTATGTTGTCATAATGATATAAAGTTTAACTGCCATGCTGGCCTTGGAGGGCTGGCTCTAAACTAACGTTACCAAAAGCAGCTTGCTCTAAACTTTGGATTTGGGTTTGAGAGCTGAAAACAGTACTGGATATTTCTATCTTTAGCTAAGACTGGAATGATGAAAACAACCAAAAGAAGAGAGTATAGAAATTCTGCAACTTCTGAATTTTGTAGAGGCAAATCCTTCTCTGCACATATCCCTCCCCTTACAAGACTGTGTGCTCTTCTCTGTCTGTCAGCCTGTCTTCTTCCTCTGCTCTAAGAGTCCAGCCCCTCCATCTGGCTGTTAAGGCACTGAGTCCTGGAATTTTCCTTCTGTCTCTTTCAATAAGAGCAGGTACAGCTTCCTTTAATGGGCTGTCAATGGGCAGTAAGGACATGGAGTGCACAATTAAATGAAACAAATGCTTGGCCGTGTCTGCTAACAACTGTGAAGACAGCAAAGCCTTGTGGCCTGAGAAGTTACAATTCTGGAATCTGTATAGTCAGAGCACAACCCATTCCTTTTCTATGCAGCGTCATCCTGGGCTTTTAGCATTTTTTAATCTTAAACTGGGAGTTTACACATGAGGGTATAATAGCAAACAGTGGAAGGCAATAAAACTTGCTCTCTAGGAAACTAATTAACCTGTAAATGTTTGCTGCAACTGATGGAAAATCTTTCCTACTTGACATCCAGATACCTTCTATATCTGAGACCTTTTCATCTCTCTGCTTTCAACAGAGCAGCCCAAACAACCCTTCACTTAGCCTTGGTGAGGCAGGGTCCTATGTAATCAAGGGTTGGTGTGAGCAAATTCCTACATGCCTGTTCATGAGGAGACACAGGCAGAAGGAGATAGTGCTCCCAGATTCCCCAGAACATGGGCAATAAGGATTCCTGCTACCTAAAACCCACATTGGAAGAAAATTACACGTGTTCCTCAAATCTCAGAACAATGAACATACTGGGCAATAGGGAACGTTAGCACTTCATTATGCAGCCCAGACTAACCTTGAACTTGTGACCCTGCTCCCTTAGCCTCCCAGTATTTGGATCACAGGCATAAGTCCTTTTGATGAGTGAAGAATGTACTATTTTCATGGTCTGATCAAGAAAAAAAATTACTTCAATTTTTGAGTAAACAGGGAAAACCCAGGGATGCTGAGATTCTCTAGTGCCCTTAAATGCTGTTGACAAGATGTAGTACCACCTGCTGAACTACGGCCACTGAATTTTCACCTCCACATCATCTTGTAATGGATGCAAAATGGAAGCAGATCCAGACTTGTTTAGATGAGCTGAAGACTGATGAGGCAGAACCTTGGAGTCTTATGGCCTCTCTGAGCTTTACTACATGTGATACTAGTTCATCTTCTACATGCTGAGAAAACTATGGGAACTGTGCTTTTCATCATGGAGTCAGTCAGTGACAGTTACACTTGAGAGAAGCTGTCGTATTTTGGGCTAAAAAAATCTATTTTCAGGTAGTGATGGGCATCCCAAGATATACTGAGACCCAGTCAGAGTCACTTTGTAAGACAGTCCCCAGGACCTTGGCTATGAGTGGCAAGAACCCATCAACAGCTCTGCAAGAGATACCGAAGGCCTTCAGCTAGCCATTTCTTGATGGGCCACCTCCAGGACTGAATTAGTTTTAGATCCAGAGGCTTTCTACTAAACAGGCAATTAAATTATGTAAACTCTCTGGGCTCTATTTCCCTCTATAAGAAGAAAGCAGGACAAAACCCTATCTCCTTGTTTTGATATCTGATCCCTGACCTCTCCTTCCATCAGCTTAGAGTCATCCCTTCACTTCAACCCCCCAGATCTGTAGGTGTTTGATTCTACCAAGCAAAATATTACATCTTCCACTAAATCTCTCTTTTATCTTTATCCAAGTCACTGATAATATTGAAAATGTAAAACATTCCCTAGGGTAAGAAATGGGAACAAACTAATTTCCCAGTGTACTGCAACTATCACAAGCTGTTACATTTATTAGCAAGCAGTAAAGTTCTAGTACTTTTTTGTTCATTTTCCATTTTATTGTATATATGGTACACATGTAGGAGTTCATGTTTGCATGTTTGCAAGCATATGTGGGTGAGTAAACGTGTATCCTACTGTGTGTGGAGATCTGTGGCTAATGCCATGTCCTTAATTACTCTTCTACTTTATTTGTGGAGGCAAAGACTCTCAGTCAAACCTAGAGCTTGCTACTACCACTATGGCTAGTCCCAACATTCAGCTTGCTCTACTGATCCCTATCTGCCTTTGGAGGTTAGAATTACAGGTGTGCTTCTGTATCAACCTGGCATTTTACAAGTATTCTTGGGATCTTAAGTACACCCTACATAGGAATGCCTTAGTCTCCCTCCCTCCCTCCGTCTCTCTCTCTCTCTCTCTCTCTCTCTCTCTCTCTCTCTCTCTCTCTGTTACTCTCACTCTTGCTCAGCTAAGATGAAGGCTAAGAACAGACACCTTCTGCAAGCTTCATGGGGTAAGATGCAGCCTATCAAGGATTCTCTATCTCCAAGTACCATTGTGTCTGCACTACAGACAATCATTGTACCACTATCCTAGCTGCTTAAGTGTGAAAAGAATAAAGGATGCTCTTAGCAAGAGTTTGGAGGAGGGAAGGGGGCTAAAACAAGGCAGAAGCTTCCCATCAGAGATCAACTGCTCAAAGAAGGATTCTGAGAGATTAAAACAAACAGTGCTTCTGCATGCAAAGCAACCCTGGACAGCATGATGGATGGGGGCTGAATATATTCCAACTTCAAAATTCTTTCTGTTCTTTCTCATTGGAGGATCTGAGCCAGCTCAGAGCTGGTCTCTCTGCATGACGAGTGAAGGCTAGAGCCTCCCTTCCCTTCTCAGAACCAGGTGTCTGGTCAGTCATGGGCAGCACTTATTATTAGATTTGGCAGCTTCTAGAAAGCTGAGAGAGAAACACAAGCTCTCTCCAGAATTTGAACTTAGCCTGCTCATTGCCAAACTTGCTTGCCCAGTAGGATCTCCTAGGGAAGCTTTTAAGCATACCAAGCCCCAGCTGTCTTCTGGGTCAAAGAAGCCACAGTCTGCCCAGTAGGGCATACGTACCTGGGGTTTGGAAACTCTCTGGGTGATTACCATGTGCAAGCAAATTTGAAAATCCCTGTTTTGGAGCCACGATTCTTAGCAGGGGTTGATTTTTGTCCCCTTAGGAAACATTTGGTAATATCAGAGTATATTTTTGTTGTTAGAAGAGGGATGGTGCTACTGACATCTAGTGGAAAGAAGCCAGGAAAGCTGCTAAACATCCCTACAACAAGGTACTAACTGGCTAAAATTGTGTTGTACAAGTAGGGAAGCTTAACGTAGGTACTTGCTACCCACAACATCAGCCTGTTCAAATTGCAGAGCCTCGGACTCTTGCCCCAGAATCACTGGATCCAAATCTGCATTTTCATAAGATTCCAAGATGATCACTAAACACATTTAAAATATAGTAGTTCAGGTTCTTCAAAGGCTTCGTTGTGTGAGGGAAGATGCCGCCAATCTTAACTGAGATTGGATTCCTCACAGCAGCAAGCTTGTTTGTTTTACAGTCAACATTCAATTCACCGTCAAAGACTGGACAGGAGTGGGTCTCAGATTTCAGAATTAGCACATCAAATTTGGGTTCCAGCATTAGTTGGGACTACTTAAATAGCTTTGCTTGGACTCTCTGTCTGATCTGCAAATGAGAAGAAGATACAGAGACAAGTTATTCAACGACAGATAACGCTAGAGCAGTATGAGCTGGCATCTGAGCTTCACTAACTTACTAGAGTTATCTTTAGAGCAATTCATTTTCCATATTTGAATATTAGTTTTTCTCATCTGGAAAAAGCAATATGTATTCATGGCTGCTCATGGAGTAAACCACTCAGGTATTGAAGTTTGAGGTAACATGGGGTAGACACTCCAGAACAGGCACTGGCTTGGTTCCTGAAACAAAGCAGAGGGGAGTTTTTTATTCAAATTGTGCACAAAATGTCATAAGTCTTATCCCTATAGCAATCTGGCAGCATATATGCTCATATCTTAGATGCCCTTCACCTATCCAAGGCCAACACATAGGGTGATGTCATCTACTGTTGAGTCTTGTCACGTCTGTTTAGACTGCAGCTTGAGAGTAGGTTGCTAGCTTTGCCTTCCCATGCAATCCCAAAAAGGTTCTCAACAAATGAGTCCTAGTAGTGATTCAGAATTCACAGCCATAAAACTAGAGTTGGGGGGTGCTAGACCTCACATCTGACCCCTTCCAACCCAAAATCAAACTAATATTGTGTTTCTATACAACTTTTCTTGGGGCAGTTGTTTCTACCCACCTCATCACACACACACACACACACACACACACACACACACACACACACACCAGAGAGTCAGAAAAAGGGAGGAAGAACATAGTAACAAATCATTTGAGTTTTCTGGAGGACTGACCACCTTGTTTCTTTTTATTTTATTTTATTTTATTTATTTACATTTCAAATGTTATCCCCTTTCCAGGTTTCCCCTCCAGAAACCCCCTATCCCTTCCTCCCTCCCTCTGTTTCTATGAGGGTGCTCACCCACCCACCCACTCCCACCTCCCCACCCTGGCATTCTCCTAAACTGGGGCATAGAGCATTCCCAGAACCAAGGGCCTCGTCTTCCATTGATGTCCAAGAAGACCATCCTCTGTTACATCTGCGGCTAGAGCCATGGGTCCCTCAATGTGTATTCTTTGGTTGGTGGTTTTGTTCCTGGGAGCTCTGAGGGGTTTGACTGGTTGATATTGTTGTTCTTCCTATGGGTTGCAAAATCATTCAGGTTCATCAGTCCTTTCTCTAACCCCTCCATTGGGAACCTCATGCTCAGTCCAATGGTTGGCTGAGAGTATCCACCCCTGTATTTGCCAGGCTCTGAAAGAGTCTCTCAGGAGACAGCTATATCAAGCTCCTGTCAGCAAGCACTTCTTGGCATCCGCAATAGTGTCTGGGTTTGGCGACTGTATATGAGATGGATTCCCCGGTGGGGCAGTCTTTGGATAGCCTTTCCTTCAGTCTCTGCTCTAAACTTCATCTCTGTATTTCCTCCCATGAATATTTTGTTCCCCCTTCTGAGAAGAACTAAAGCCCAGTCACAAAAGAACACTCATGGTATGCACTCATTGATAAGTGTATATTAGCCTAAAAGCTTGGAATATCCAAGATACAATTCACATTCCACATGAAACTCAAGAAGAAGGAAGACCAAAGTGTGGATGCTTCAGACTACCTTGTCCAGTTTATAAATGACCTTAAAGCAAAAGCCATGCATTTCTCTTGCTACCTGTTCTTTGGAGTCCTTAATACATGGCTGAGCTCACAAGAAAAGCTCAACAAGTCTGCTATCCAAGTGACTGACTGGTGAGCCTGTTGATTGATTAGATCCTGGCTGACTGGAGAAGTGCAAGCTAAGCACTAGTATTCACTTTGCAATTGCCCAGTCTCCTGTGCCTGGAAATATCCGTGGCTTCTTAAAGAGTTTACTTCAATCTGGATAGATATTTACTGTCCTCATTCTGTCGAACCTTACCAGAAATTTCCAGAAATCAAATAAAACACTTATTGAAGTCTTATAATAAAGGCTTACTTTCATTCTTGCCTATGCAGAAATAACCCGGCACACATAGGAACAAAAATCACACTGAGGCTGGAGAAGGGAGAGGAGTAAGATACAGAGAGCCTGGAAAAGCGGGGCCAAGAGGAACATCTTCTAGAGCAGAGAGGAGTACACAGTAGTAGAGCAGAATGCCCTCCCAGTCAGACAATGGAATAGGCTAAGACCTGGATCCAAGCCCTGTGAAAACTAAAATGAGTACTAATGGGAGCATGAAAGCCACACCAGAGAAGCCACACCAGAGAAGGGTAAAAAAGGCTCCAGCCAGCAACACTATTGGGTCCAAATGCCATGGCTAGAACCCAAACCCCTGGAGCAGAAGTGTGGACAGGCTTCAGTTCCAGTGATAAAGAATGGACTGGAACCAGTGGAATAGAAGGTGGGGATGTCTCAGTTCTTCTTTTTGCAGCAAAGAGACTAAACAACTGTTGTGTGTAAACCATGACATGACACACAACTACCACAAAGGGAAACATAAAGGAACATTGATTCCACTCCAGGTGGAGGAGTGCATTCAATGCCAGTTAACTTCTTCTTTTAAGAAAATAAAAATGCAAGCCCTCCACCTCAGACAGGCCAAAGTCTAAGAAGATATTCCATCATGATATGCAATGAAGGTCTTCTGCTCTTTCAGTAGGGCTATATCTGTAATTCTTCTGGGTATTCAAGGAGCTGTTGTCTCACTAGGATGAAATGAAACCCCTAGACCATGGACAACAG
>JADRCC010574729.1:0-11435 GCA_019843855.1 Hylomyscus alleni | reverse complement strand
CTTTCTTTCTTTCTTTCTTTCTTTCTTTCTTTTTTTGGAGTATGTGACTTACTTTGCTTTGCTTAACTGAATTCCCCCCTTTAAGATGATAAGAACTAAGGTGAAACTTTTACCTTATATGCAACAAGACAAACAGGAAGACCTAGCTGAAAAAATGTCCTGCCTACTTGTAGCAATCAATCCTAAGGCCTGAAATACACCGGTCCTGGGTGATCATCTTGGGAGAGGAGAGCACAAGAGTGGGGAGAGCCATTCCAGACTTAGGAAGGAAACCACTGAAGGTTGTCACACCTAATGCTGCAACCTCTAGCTCCATTTCCCCACAGCACTAGCACCCAGGAGATCTAGGCAGAGAAAGGAGTGCTGTCTCCCTGAGAATGATTGGCTTTAGTCAAAAGACCTGCAAACAGATATTGTATTTTTTGATGGCACCCACAGAATGACCTCGTGGTAAAGTCCTCATGTGAATAACTTCCACCTAGAATAGAGAGCTTCTGATTGGCTTGGAGTGTCTAATTCATCATCGTTGTCATCATCATCATCATCATGGTCGTCACCATCATTATCATCACTGTCATCAACGTCATCAGATTGCTAAGGTTCATCCAAACAATTAAAAATATCTTCTTTAATATAAAAACTATCGAGGGGACCAGTCTATTTTAATGACAGAGGATAGGTGACGCCGCAATGCAGAAAACCCTCATCCACAGTAGTAGGAATTTCCCAGCGGGAAATTCCCAAGATACTGACTCTGAGATGGAGGTAAGTATTCTGGAAACTTATTAGGGAATGTTATTTTGATTTTTTTTGTTTTTTTTTTATAAAGAGATGTATTTATTTATTATATGTAAGTACACTGTAGCTGTCTTCAGACACACTAGAAGAGGGCGTCAGATCTCATTATGGGTGGTTGTGAGCCACCATGTGGTTGCTGGGATTTGAACTCACGACCTTCAGAAAAGCAGTCCGTGCTCTTCCCCACTGAGCCATCTTACCAGCCCGGGAATGTTATTTTGAAAGGAAGGAAAAGTTGAGCTATAATGGGGTCTCAGAAAAGGTGCTATGACTTATACAGGGTTCATGTGCTGGAAGCTTAGGCTCCAAATAGAGACTAGAGAAATGGTGGACTCTGTAGGAG
Organism: Hylomyscus alleni; assembly: GCA_019843855.1. Lineage (NCBI taxonomy): Eukaryota > Metazoa > Chordata > Mammalia > Rodentia > Muridae > Hylomyscus > Hylomyscus alleni. The sequence continues at coordinate 10,294 of JADRCC010574729.1, read as the reverse complement.
GTAGAACCTCAGGGGGCTAATTAAACCAAAGGGCTCTAACCTCAGAAGGGATTATAGACCATGCCACAAGAGTGTGAGTTAGTTTTTCAGGGACTGAATTAAGTACAATGAGAGTGGCTTATTAAAAAGTAAGACTACCTGTGCTTTATCTCTTCTTATGTATGCTCCTTACTTCTGGCTGCTGGTCCTACCATGTGACGTCATTCACTATCTTATGATGTAGCATGAAACCCATGCCAAGTGTGGCAACCTGAACTTGAATTTCTTTAGCTTCTATAAGGAAAAAAAAACCCTTTTCTTATCCAGTGTCAAGTATTTTGGTATAGAAACACAGAAGACCTCTTAGCCAATCCTACAAGGAGCTGCAATCATGGCTACATCTCCAGCTGGTGGTAGAAATTGTTGGTGACATCCACATGGACTTGGTTTTGAAACTATGAAAAATGCAAGACTTAAGGGATGATAGAGATTGAGGCCAGACACTGGATAGCAAAGCTTGAGCTAATGAACAGAAACTCTACAAGACCATGACAAGATCATGAGAAGTGATAAATGTGAAATGTAAGCTTCAGCTTAGACCCCTGAGTACTGCTGAGGATGCTGGGACCCTAAGACATTCACAGAGATCTACGGATGTTCAGTGAAGACAGCCTATGCAGAATGGAGATGCCTGGGCCTTTTGGAGCTCATGATTACACTATAAGGCTAAGATGTTAGATGTTTCTCTGTTATATTTGGTGAGCTTGTCTCATTGTACAGTTTTTGGCTTTTGGAATTAGACTTTTTTTTAAAGACTTATTTATTTTACATATATGAGCATGCTTTTGCTGACACACCAGAAAAGGGCATCAGATCCAATTATAGACTGCTGTGAGTCACCATGTGGTTGCTGGAAATTTGAACTCATGACTTTTAGAAGAGCAACCAGTGCTCTTAACTGCTAAGCCATCTCTCCAGCCTGAAATAAGAGTCTTTGTTCTGCACTATTATAGAAATTCTTTGCTCTGTGCTATAATATGTAGGAAGTATATTACTTGTGTTCAATTTCATAGACATTCACTTGAGAGTCTTAGGATTTTTAAAGCATGGGAACCGCTAATGATTGTGGGGACTTGTAAAGTTGGTCTATAGAAACTTTACATTTTGGACTGGTATTTATTTATTTATAAGGTGCCATGAGCTTATGGGATAGGGATTATGACCTAAAGTTATATGTTTGTGTGTCAGGTTGACAAGGAGTGAAGTTGTGCCTTGTCAGCCTGACACAATATAATCACCTGGGAGAAGGGCTTCAGAGAAAGTCCGGCAGGGAGTACTTTAGTTATGTTAATTGATATGAGCAGACCCACCCAAGGTGAACTTCCCCATTCCCTTGGCTTGGAATCCTGAATAGTGTAAGAGTGGAAAACATGAGTGCTTAACTCACACCTCCCTGCTCTGAACAGGAATGTAATGCTACTAGCTAGTTTAAGTTCTTGCCGGCTTAATTTTCCAGCAATGCAGATTGAAACCTGAAATTTTAGCCAAGTAAACTCTTTCTCTCTTAAGTTACTTTTGCCAGAGCAGAGTTTTTAAATATTTATTTATTATTTATTTACTTAATCAAAACCAGAAAAGAAGCTGAAACATCTTTGGAAGCCAGCTTCACTGGGACTGAGTCATTTGTAGTTTCTGAAGAGACCTGTAATTGAAGACAGACTCTGACACCCACACTGGTTGCGGTTGGGAGATGCTGTGGTTTTCATATGAAATGCCCCCTGTCCCTCCCCCTCAAGGCTCCTCTGTTCACTCTTGTTTTAGCTCTTGGGGTTATTTTGGTAGGTGATGGAAATTTTAGGATGTAGACCTTGCTTCAGGAACTGGTCCACTGAGGGTGTTCCTGGTCTGTTCTGGACTCTCTAGTCCTTTCTATCATACTGTAACACAGCAGCCTCCTGCCTCCTCCACACATTCCCTTTGTTGTTGGGCCTGCCTCTGACCCAACATAATGGAGCCAGCTGCTCTTAGACTAAACTAACTGAAACCGTCAGGCAAAATAACTCCTCCCTTCTCTTTCTTAAAGTTGTTTAAGTCAGGTAGTCTATCACGACAACAAGAAAATGGTTACCGGATAAGCTGTTTGTTCCTGAAAGCATACTTCATCCCTGTGCCCACCACAGAAGTGTCAAAGCATTAAGAAATCTAAGACTAAACATTAGAATCTGGGAACTACATGAGAGAAAATAGCTGAAAAGGAGATGCTTAGTAGGATGGGGCAAGGGCAGGAAAGAATGGGGGCAGGTACTGCTGTTTTCATTACAGGACAAGAAGTTCTGTAGAACACTGAAACTAAATGCTTGAAAGTTAAAGCGTGGGCAGTGTTTAGTTTTAAGCACAGGTAAGGAAGTGGCCGTAAGGTGTGTGTCTCTATAATGATCGTAGTCCTGACTCCTATTAAGACCAGAGGTCACAACATGGAAAAGGACAGAGGTAAAGCTTCCTGAAAAGGAGGAAAATAAAGGCTTAGAATGTTCTGCAAATACCCATGCAAGGAGTTGCAGAGACTAACTATGGAGCAGAGACTGAAGGAAGGACACTCCAGCCTGATATAGCGGTCTCCTGAGAGGCTCTGACAGTGCCTGACTAATACAGAAGTAGAGGCTCACAGCCATCTATTGAAATGAGTACAGGATCCCCAATGAAGAAGTTAGAGAAAGAGCTAATGGATTGAAGGGTTTGCAGCCTCTTGGGACGAACAACAATATGGACTGACCAATGCCCTCAGAGCTCCCAGGGACTCAACCACCAACCAAGGACTATACATGGTGGGACTGATTGTTCTGGCAGCATGTGTATAGTAGAGGATTGCAAAGTCAGTCATCAATGGGAGGAGAGGCCCTTGGCCCTGTGAAGTTTCTGTGCCCCAATGTAGGGGAATGACAGGGCCGATAAGTGGGAGAAGGTGGGGTGGCAGACATGGGGAGGGGGGAGGTAACAGGGGTTTGTTCTAGTTGTTTTTATTTGTTCATTATAAAATAAAATAAAAAATAAATTAAAAAAAGGAAAAAAAAGAATGTGGAAGAGCAACTCACAGCAGAGCAGCTTTGCAAAGGGAAGTAAGAGGCTCCTTTAAAAGGCGACTCTCTAGGCTGGGGATGCAGCCCAGTTGTAGAATTCTTGTCTAAAATACCCCGGACCCTGGACTGCTCCCCAGCGCTGGGTCACTGGTTCACTGTGGTCTGGCTGGGACAATATGATAGGAAGGTGAGCGATATGCTAAGCTGTGTCTGCATCTTAGTTTATCAGACTGTCCGATGCATGTTCCACCTCCCCTCCAGAACGTGTTGGAACTATCTATTCTCCTGAGAATATCCAGCAATACGAATCTCCAAAACGTGTGTCAGTGTTTCAAGAGCAGAGGGGTCGCTGTCTTGTTCTTCAGCGTAAAAGGTTAGAAGGATGGTGTTTCACGCGCTCACCTCCAATCTGGCTTTGTGTTAAGAGCCATGGGAACAAAGCCTGCCTCGGAAGTTATTCTACAACTGGGCCTGGAGAGATGACTTAGCTATTAAGGGTCAAAGGTTAGAAGAACCAGGGATTGGTTCCCAGCACCCACATGGTAGTTTATAACCTTCTGTTACTTCAGTTCCAGAGAAATCCAATGCCTTCTTCAAGGCTCCCCTAGCACCAGGCATACACATGATATACATACATACATACATACATACATACATACATACATACATTCATACACACACACACACATAGAGCAAGCACTCTTCCCCACTTAGCCATCTCCACAGCCCCCAATGAGTCGTTTTAAGTGTGATTACTATTCTTTTTATTTTCCCTAACCCACCAAAGCCTTGCATGATTATCCTGTAATTAAGAGAAACTTCCTAGCCTAAGGAGACCTGTGATCTCTATCATCATTATGGGACGGACTAGGACCCTTAGGGATCTCTGGAACTTTCCTACAGAATGAGACTGGGAAAGTAACCAGGAGTCATCTAGGTTTACACAGCTCTTGTGCTGACTCATCGTGGTGTGGTCGGAAGAATTCGTTAAGAAGGCTGTGATGTGCTGAACTGTGTCTACATCTGCCGCCGACCGTCCCATCCATGAGAAACGGGAACTCCACCTCCCTTCCAGAAAGAATGTGCTTGGAACCATTCTCCTGAGAAAAACCCGGCAATATTAGTCTCCAGAATGTGTGTCAGTGTTTCAAACAGGAAGTAGATAGCACTCCCAAACTGGGATAAAATCCAAGAAAGGCGTAATTACCAAGTGACTCATTGCGATGGAACGGCAGTGTTGGGAAGCCACAGAGAACAGTGCAGTAGCCAGTAATGGTAGAATACTCCAGTCTCTAGAGCAAAAGGGATAAAGGTAGATGTTATCAAAGCCCAGAAGGGAAAAAATTTGCATAGAGCTTTGAAAAGGACGAACCCAAGGAAGGACACAGGTTACCAATAGTGTGCTCACATTTTCCAGTGAAGGCTTAACATTGATTAACCCTGCTGGAACCCAGAGGGCAAAGGTGCTTCTGATTTGGAGCTTTAAAGTTCAGCCTCCAGGGTAAGAAGCAGGGTGAAAGGTGATGAGCGGTAAGCCCAGGCAAATGGACAAGACGCAGCGAACCTCACAGCATCCAGATCGCTGAGAACTGGCATGTGTAGTTAAGTAGCTCTGTTGTGCTTTCTGACTCAAATGTACTTCTCGAACTGAAGTATATGGACTCTTACCGTGGGGTAGGAAGCACATATAGTTGTAAAGAGCTTACCAGATTTTTGTTTTTTACTTCTGTCCTGTACCCATTTGACCTTGAACCTTCCACTTAGCAAAGGTAAGGACATATTACCTACCCCCAAAAAATCTTAATCAAGGGTGTTTTCTGAGGATTTCAAAAGCCACTGGATTTTCATTAAACTCAAAAAGAGATAACCTCTTAATGATAAAACTCCATAATTTTTTTGCATCTTTGCCTCCTCTCTCTCTCTCTCTCTCTCTCTCTCTCTCTCTCTCTCTCTCTCTCTCTCTGTTTCATGTATTTCTTTTAGGAAGAAGCCTGTTAGAAATTTCATATTGAAGACAATATCATGATATTATTGTTAAATCAAATAAACAAAAGTGCTAGTGAGAGGGTGCTAAGCTTGGTCTTATGAACGTGCATTATTCTCTTCAAAATCAATACTTATTTCTCTCCCTCCCACGCCTCCTACTCCCCTTTCATGTGTGTGTATATGTGTGTGTGTAAGGGGGGGAGAGAGAGAGAGAGAGAGGATGGAGACCAAATCTTCAGCCTCATACATATTAGGCAAGTATTGTTCCATTGAATTATATCCCCATTTTTTCCTTTTCTTTTCTTTTCTTTTTTTTTTCTTTTTTCTTTTCTTTTTTTTTTTTTTTTTTTTCGAGACAGGGTTTCTCTGTGTAGCTCTGGCTGTCCTGGAACTCACTCTGTAGACCAGGCTGGTCTCGAACTCAGAAATCCACCTGCCTCTGCCTCCCAAGTGCTGGGATTAAAGGCGTGTGCCACCACTGCCCAGCTATATATCCCCATTTTTTAAAAACAGTTTTTAACATGATTTCTTGTTTTCTGTGTATATGTAGGTGCCTGTGGAGGCAAGAAGAGGACATCCTATCCCCTGGCCTGTAGTTACAGGTGGTCGCACACTCCCAGACTTGGGCTCTAGGAACTGAATTAGGGCCCTCTGCAAGAAAAGTGCCTCTTCTTAACCCCTGAGCTATCTTTTCCAACCCTGAGTATACTCTTAATAATAGTCATGTCCTGGGTAGTGACTGTATTTTGAGAAATATGTCCTTACAGATTTTTTTTTCATCAAGAAAGCATCATCATAGAGCCCACTTGTATAAACCAAGAAGCTATGATGCCATTGGGTGATTTGATCTTAAGAGTCCACTGTGGTATAGGCTGGCTATCATTATGAGATCCATGACTTCCTGTTATTTTACTATTAAATAATGAAGAAGAGCATTTTCATATATTACTTTAATACCTGACAAAACTTAACCAATTATAAGAAGTCTATATTTTCACTTACTCTTGAATGTCTTACATGCACAACCGCCACTTTATTTCTGGTGTGTTTTTATGAAGTGAATGAATATAGATATTACAGATTTACTTGACAAATAGATTTAGATTTTTCTGACACACTTTCTGCTATTGCTGTAATATTTTGCTTTACCAACTCAACTACATGATGGGAGCTTTATATAAATGTAGAGTGAGTCAACTACATCTATAATTTTCTGATTAAAAACATATCAAACACATAAGAGCAATTCTCCAGCGGAGAAGATGCAGTCCTCAGGCTCCAAGCCATAGCAACCTAAGCAGAAGAAAGGGAAGTAGAGGGTAAGGAATGGAAGAGGCTGCGGAGAGCAGCTGGGAGGGCAGCTCATCCAGCCCCTAATACCAAGAAACGCACAGAAAGTAGTAAGGAATGGAAGAGGCTGCGGAGAGCAGCTGGGAGGGCAGCTCATCCAGCCCCTAATACCAAGAAACGCACAGAAAGTAGTAAGGAATGAAAGAGGCTGCGGAGAGCAGCTGGGAGGGCAACTCATCCAGCCCCTAATACCAAGAAACGCACAGAAAGTAGTAAGGCACTAAGTCTTCGATTACATATAAAGATAAGGGACAGGTTTGGAGATAATGATGGTGCTAACTCTTTCTAGTCCTTATTCTGTCTGGCTCCTGTCCAATGTGATGAGAGGAAAGGGAGGAAGGGAAATTAAAAAAAAAATAGAAACTGGAAAGAAATGTTAAGCTGTCATCATGAACAGATGAAGATTATTATGCTCTTTAAAAATCCAAGAGAATCTACAAAACAACTACAGGAATCAACAAGTGCCTTGCTGGATGTAAATTTCTACGCAAATATCCTTGAGGATATATATTAATGATTGGATGTTTTAAAAATATTCTTTAGAGTGTTGTTACTAAAACTCTTTTCTTTGGAGAGACTGAACCAAGTCCACCTGACCTCCCAAGGTCCCAGTGATTAATGGAGTTGGGATTTTACCCAAATTCACTCTGGGGAGCTAAGGAGATTATTGGACTTCCTTGCAGAGCTTTGATGAGGGCTTCCTTACAATAGTGTGGGCACTCCTCCTCCAACTAGCAGCACCTGAAAAGCCTAACCCAGTATTAATGAGGACTTCCCCATAGTCACATAGATAAGGCACCCTGCCAATGTTCCCTGATCTCTATAACCTCTCCCTAAGGCCACGTGAAGAGTTGCCAGGTGGCAGGGAGCAGCTGGGTACCCAGACAAGGATCTCATGCCCTATTCCTTCTCCCTGTGCTGGGATGTAAACCAGGAACCAGTGCAACTGGGATGATCTTTTACAAAGGATTGAGGTAGACTCCTCAAGATGGCAGTTGATTGGTTCAGAGAACAATCATGTATAACAGGTAGCAACATCTAAAAAACAAGACAGGCAGTGGGTCAAGTGCTTGCTGTACAAGTGTGAGAACTAGACTCCAGGTCCCCAGTATGCACATAGAAGTTATAACCAAGTGCTGGAGTGGGAGGGTGGGGTAGGAGGTGGAGAAGGGGGGGACACAATGACAGTGACAACACATACACAGTTGAATCATGGAGGGCTGGGCTTCGTAGCCTGTCAGTCTTGCTGGGATAGAGAGCACCAGGTTCAATGAACAACACTATTCAAAATAATATTGTGATGATGATGATGATAATGATGATGATGACGATGACTTGAGAGGCAGAGGCCGGTGAATCTAAGGCTAGCCTTGTCTACACAGCAAGTTCTAGGCCTGCCACAGGAAAGGATTTATAGTCCTATGTTAATGTTAATTTATAGTCCTATGTTAAAATGTTTTTAAATTCAATAACAGTTGTTGAGATGTTGTGCTATTGATTCCAACAAACCAAAGCAACCAAAATGGAGGCTCTAAAGCTGACACATGTGTATGGTCACGTGCTTATAAGCACGTCAAAGCAGATCGATAAAGAAAATGTGAAAGTCTCTTTTTTAATGGTGATGGTTAAGTAGATGGAGGGAAATGAACTTTGCCCTACTTCATTACCGTGGATAAAAATAAACAGATTTTTTTTTTCAGTATTAAATCTGGACAACAGAACAGCGAAGCTTGCATAGGAGACATCAGTAAATGTCTGATACATTTGGTATATTGAGGACTTCTAAAGAGAGTACAAAGGTTACTCAGCAAAAAAGGGAAAGCTTTACTAATTAATTAGTAAAATTACAATTGAGAGTTCCCCTTCAATAGAAGTCTTGAAAAATAGCACAGATTGAAGAAGGCATGCACACGTACAGAGTCACTAGTATATGGTGATGTAGCATAACTGTATTTAATACACATACATATTTAAGACTAACATACTTATACATATCTATGTACATTTTTTTGTGGTATCTGAGTCTACATCTAACAAATGACTCAATAATCCAAATACTCAAGAACTTCAGACTCATTAATTAGTAAAATAAACACAAAAAGCGAAAAACATCTTTAAATGGTACTTCTTATTGATGTCCAAATGGACCATAAGCACATGAAAAAATGCAAAGAAAAAAGAAAAAAGTCACAGTACACATACTATATGCTTATAAAGGTTAATTATACCAAGGGTGTTAGTGAGCTTCCAGTTACTGGGACAAAATAGCTATGAAAGCTTAAAAGGATGCCAGGGTTATTTTGATTGATGGATACAGATGTTTGGACAATCAGTCTCATCAGTGTCTAGGGATCTGTGGGGAGGGAAAATCACTACAGGGAACTCATGGTGAAGGAAAGCTGCCCAGTTTCAGAGGCCTAGAAACAAAAATACAGAAAGGAAGGGGCTGGGCTCCAGTGTTCGGATCCTACTTCTATCTATAGCCTTCACCTTTCAAAGGTTCCACCACTTCCCTGTTCCCCAGTGGTCAGACCTTTAACACAAGGCCTTTTGAGGACATTTCAGATCTAAACTATAACACTACTGGGTGTTAAAGATTTCTAATACCTGGTGTTTTCATACAATTTGGGTAAGATTGTAATTTGAAATGAGTACCAAGGAAAGCATCTTTGGCAGTATTGATCAGAGCCTGCATAATCTCCTACCACATAAAAAGACTACTAGTTTGTTGTACTCTCAGGACACCAAATACACATGAAACCCATACCCATTCATCCAAAACCTAGAAACAATTAAAAAATCCAATCAAAAGGAATCTGTGTCAATTAACTTCTCCGTGTTCAATAGGAGACTATTTCTCAGCAGGGTAAAGAATAAACACTTTTATATGCCACATTAGATGAATTCTGTAGACAAGAGTCCAGAAGGTAGGCACAAGAAAGTGCATCCTGTATAGTTCCAGTCCTGGGAAGTTCAAGGACATGAAGCTTTAATTCCTGGGGGTAGGGGAGGGGAGAGACACACAGAGAGACAGACACACAGAGAGAATTTCTGTGGAGGGAGGAACTACTGGGAGAAAGATGTAGAGGGCTTTTGGCCTGTTGAAAATGTTCTAGACTAGAGCTAAGTAGAAGTGACTTGATTGTATGCCAGTGTGAACCTTCATTAAGCTCTTTTGTTAAGGTCTCTGTTCTTCATAATATTAAGACCTAAGCTAAAAGATTGAAAAGTATAAATGCTTGTTTCTGCTTTCTTCTATTTAATTATTTATTTATTTTTATTTTTTTTGTTTCTGTTTCTCTGTGTCTCTGTGAATTCATGTCATGTGTGAGGGTGCCTGTTACAACCTGGGCACTCGGCACTGGGACCAAACTAAAATCTTCTGGGAGAATAGCAAGCATTCTTAGCCACTGAGCAATCTTTCTAGATAACTTCCTCTTTTCTAATTGCCACAAAGTTAACGTAAGTCATGCACTAGACCACTGCTCAATTTACAATGGCATGTGCTCTAAAGTGTCATGGAAGTCAGTATGGAACAAACTTCCATCCATAGCACACGTGGTGTGTTTGACATTTTTCCGGTCTAGTCTTAACTCATTGGAAAAGAAAATGTGGGCATAGGATAGGGAAGGCAAGAGAGCACTTCCAGAACAGTCACTTGGGGTACAGGGATCAACTTGTTTTAGAATTTCTCTTGATTGTGTGTGGTTCAAAGAATATCACTGAAGAGGAAGTAGAGAGAATGTAAGAGCCAGAGAAGTGAAACATGCAACAACAAAGACGACTAGGCGTGGCTTAGCTTTATACTCAGGAATCACTATGTAAGGGCTTGTAAGAGACTGAGTCAGTCAGAACTTCTTCATGGAAGCTGCATCCATCTTTGAGGGAATATTGGCAGCTGA
>JADRCC010574728.1:0-19494 GCA_019843855.1 Hylomyscus alleni | reverse complement strand
CAACGAGTACTGGTGGAGCGTGCCTGAGAGTTGTTGGTGCTTCCTCTTGGTAGCTTTACTCACAGTGACCAGACACAAAAACAAAGTGAGTTCATACTTTTTGACTGTGGTATACATACACAGTGGAATACTATTAAACTGTTACAAAAAAGCAAGCAGGAAATTCTGTTATTTGAAACAGCATGGGTAAACCTGTGATTATGTAAAGTGAAACTAAATCCGGCACAGAGAGGCAAGTTCAATATGATCTCACTTTAGATATGGAATCTTAGAGTTGAATGCGTTGAGATAGAGAGTAGACCCTGATTACCAGAGTCCGGCAGTGGATGGTGTGCACAGTGGCGGCGGGCAGAAAACCAAATACAAGTCTGCTAGGCTCTCGGAATACAGCTGAGAAATCTGGGAAGTTTTAGTTCCTCTCCCCAGCAGATATATACACACACAATGTCAGACTTCCATGTTTTAGGCCCTTTAGGGTCTGGAGACATAGACCAATTTATAGGATGCTTGCCTCAGCACTTAGTGAGCACTAAGCCTCAGTAGCACATTAAACAGGGCATGACAGTAAAAGCCTACAATACAAGTACTCCAGAAGTGGAGGCAGTCACCCTGGGCTACCTGAGACCCCGTCTGAAAAGAAAAGAAGAAAATGTAGGCCTTTGAACAGCTTCTGAGGTCATTTAGGGATCCTGGATTTATGATTTCTAAATCGGAGAAAAGACTACAGGCTTTAGGACCCTATCAACCTGGTTTTGAAGTCTAGTATTAATAGCTATGTGATTACCTGAGCTATAACTTATATTCTCTATGTTCAAATTTCCTTGTCTATAAAACAAGGAGATATGGCCAAAGACAGAAGTTATAAGGATTACCACTTGTACATAGAAAAGCTCCTGATATGTGAAAAATAATAGGTCATGGAAATTACTTCTCTTGCCTTTTATTAGGAGGTAGGTGACCTGGAGCAAAAGATGTGGTTCCATTGCTAAAGTTCTTGCCTAGTATGCATGGGTTTTGTATAAGGCCCTGGGTTAGATCCCAAGCACTGAACAAGAAAACAACAAAGCTAATCTAGAAGACAGAGCTTTTTTTGACATCTGAATTTTTCTTTGTGGGTAAGAGTCTAAGAACTATGAACACCCTTGGCCACTCTCCTCGCTCTTAAAGAGATGCTATGCAATGTGTGCGTACATTTTTCTGTCCTTGAAAACAAATACTTGTATCTCTGAGTGCTGTGGATTGCTTTCTGTTGGGGAATGCTGTTTCTGTCAATCCCCAGGAGGAAGGAACATGCAAACTTTTAGATGAAAGTGCTCTTAAATGCATACCATCTCAAAGAAGCTAAATGCCCCACTCCCTGTTTGTCCTTCCAATGTAAAACTCTGGAATAATCCACCCTCTAAGTCATACAGTTAATGGTGGAGTGACTCACCAGCTACCAGGAGGTGATAGCAAGGCCCCTTTGTCATAATTTACAGACTCCTCTTTCCACGGACAAAAACAAGTTATGTACGGTATTTATGTACATCTGTGTAGCTGGGCATTTTCCAAATACTTCTTGAAGAACATTATACAGGAAATTGATGCCACAGGGCAAGTATTCATTCTCTTCATCCTCTCTCACAAACATAAGTACAGACTCATTGTGGCTAGACTGACTTCCTGCAGTGTGCTGTTGCTTATTCGATTTTACACTAGAAGCACAGGGGGGAAAAAGAATAGATTCTCTGTTTCAATTTAGAGCATGTTGAAGAGGCTCCGATGAATAAACAAATCAGCTTCCCTCGTGAGAGCAGTGAGGTATAGAATATGATCTTTCAGGAAATAAAAAAAGTCACAGCACTCTCAAGCTAATGATTGCTCTTCATGCCTATTGATACAAGTCAGTTTCTATCACATTAGACACATGGGACTGGGTTTAAGCATCATGTGCTCTCACTTGTAAATGGGAAAGTCTGTGTGCTTTTGCCTCTGCAGTCTTACTTGGAAGGAGAGTGTTTCTCTGCAACTAGTGGCAGTAGTCTTTGGTTAGTGGCCTTCTCCTCATCCACTTCTCCTAAGGCCTTTCTTCATCAAGCAGATCCTTTATTTGGAACTCATAAGGTTATGGAAAAACTGAATCTCTAGCTGACTGTAGCAATAGATGTGACTGCATGTGTTCCACTCCGTGCCTCACTCAGCTCCAGTCTGCAAGTTGTCAGGTGGCTTTCGCTTCACCTCCATCTAGATAAGAAACTAGCCTCTCATTGGTCTACCACAGCCTCAGCTGGTCCCCTCAAGAAATCCTGTACCCTTCCCCTTCATTCAGCAAACTTGACTGAGTGCTGAGTCCCGACTACCCATGCAACATTCAGGCACTTCAAGAGCACCAGGTGTGTATTCAACCAGGAGGCCGTGCGCTCTTGGCCTTTTCAGTCAGCAAGGCACAGACACATAATCAGATTATTGCAAGACATGGAAACTTTTGAAGGAGTGGCGGAAAGCTATGAGGCTACAAGAAGTACTTCGTGGCTAGCTAAGTTTCATAGAGAAGTAGAAGAGGCAGCATTCTGCAGCAGCTTCCCGAGTCCTGAGGACAGGAGCACTGTTGTCTGGTCCTCTGGCCATCACCTCAGATTTGTTTATTTAACCGTGCTCCAGTGAATCTACTATGTTGTTATTGCGACTCAGCTGCTCTCAAGCTCCATTTATTTTCCTTCCTCTTTCAACCTTCCCCCAGTTCGTGGTAGCATTGCATTTTTTGTACAGTATGCCTCTGGCTCTGGCGCTCTCTGCCTGAAGCCCAATTTTTGTAAATCTATTCGAAAGCTCCAAGAAGGATGATATATTTGAGCCTACTGTTCCCTCTCCAGGTGTGAGCATCTGTCTGGGGCTAAGTTCAGATCCCTTGTGATTGTTTCTGGGACCTTTGAATCAGGCTAATTCCTGGCTTAGCCACAACTATAAGAGCATAACTCTTGAAAGATCCCTGAAACTCTGAAAAGTCCACCTGGGCTCTTTTCCTTTTCAGCAATCATATCTCCTTGCTCACAAAAAAAAGAAAAAAGAAGAAAAAAGTAAAGCTAGCCTAGCTAGAACAGGCCAGCCAGCATACAGTATACTCAGCAGTGATTTAGAAACAGAAAACAGAACATGAACGAGTCAGAATGCCAAGTACAAACAGCAGCTTGTGAAAAACAAGGCTGCAAAACTGACTAAGCCACAGAGAACATTACCTCATTTATCAAGAACTGGAAAGATTGTTATGTGCTCCAAATGTACTTAAGGATAAGATGATCTGGCAAACAATGGTGTTCACAGAAGGATGAACACAAGTGCTGGAAGGAGGGACATCATGGGCCATATAGCCTAGTCTTTCAATAAATACTGAAAAAAGTCTACCGAAGAGAACTGACTCATTAGTTCATTTGCATAAGTAGTAGTAGATCCTGGACTTGTAGACAATGACAAGTATTACCAACCAGTACTTTTAACTCCATAAAAAAATTATCTAAAGACAGAAGAGGCAGCATTCTTGCTCAAAGGGCTCTACTGGTTGTCAGTAAACACTGTCAAGAGAAATATCACAAACCTGGGGCAGAAAAATTGGAATAGCCACACAAAACAGTTTGTGTTTTCTATATAGGGACAGGATACAGTGAGACATAACAGGAAAAACATCTTAAATTTCATCTCATTCTTCTCATTCATCAACCAGCTGTGTTTGCTTATCAACCCTCTTGACCTGAGGCTTCAGTCAGTGATCTGAAGGTCCCATGTCCACCTGGCTCTTCGAGCCCTGTTCTTTCTAAGAGTGGCAGTGCCTATCTTTTAAGTCAAGTTTAGTAGTCCATGAGGACCTGGTCAGTTGAGTACTGTTCAACTGCATTAAGAATTAATAGGGCTTGGAAAATGCCTCAGTCATTAACATGCTTGCTTTTAAAATGTGAGAACCTTAATTTGTTCTCAAGTGAAAAAAAAGGGGTAGGCGTGGTGGTGTGTGTTTATAATATCAGAGCTGAAGAGCAAGCTCCAAGATAATAGAAGATCTTAAAATAAGGTATGGAGTATGAGCTTGTCCTTTGGCCTCCATACTTAACAAATACACTACTGTACATCTATACATGTATAGTAGAACATACATAATAGTTTAACAGAATGGTATCAAGACTACCTCAAGGCAAACAGATTAAGGACTGAGTCTTGAATCATTCACAGAATCTTGGATTAGCTTTCTTCCCAGTTTATCATTGCCTTTTGTTGCCAGATATTTGTCCCAAAGCCCCTGGAAAGTCATATAAAACCATAACATCCCACATAGAATTGAAAAAAAAAACTTCACTGTGTATGGAGACATCTACACATTTAAGCCTTTTGTATGGGGCTGAATACAAAAAGGTATCACAACCATTTAAAAGTATACCAGAGAGCAGACCCTGTATCTCACTTGGGCAGCAGAGTAGAGTTGATCCTGCTGGCTGGAGCACAGGTGAGCTAGCCCTGAGAGTGTGAGCCTAGGAACAGCTGGCCCTGCCACTTGTCTGTTGTTTAGCAGTGTAGGTGAGGGAGAGATACCCTCCCCTACCATCACTAATTGTCACCTACAGCAGGCAGAAGAGTTGGCCCTGGAGTCATGAGAGTGGGAGAGCTGGCCCTGCCCCCCTCACTTGCTACAGCACCCAGGAGAGTGGACCCTGCACCTCACCTGGGCAGCACAGTAGAGCTGTCCCTGGATGTGGGGGTTGGAGGTGAGCCATCCCAGAGGGCATAAGAACAGGAGAACTAATGAGCTGACCACCTCAGATACCTCTCAGGCCTAGATCTGGGGCTTTGAGTTGGCACATCTCAACATCTACCCCATCGATGAACTGCTAGAGTGCATTAAGGGGCCAGTCCTACAGAACCAAAACTACAGGATCTCCATTACACAGGGTAACAACAGGATATCTGAAAGAAGTTTCAGTGAGGTTCCAGTATTGACAGAATAGCAGCAGCCCGAGGCCTTGTATCAACAATTCATTACAATGAGCATCTGCAAGCAAAGAAGTGTGGGCAAAAGGGTATATAACCATGGGATACACTGTGATACACTATGGCTTTCATAATAAGATTGTTTTTCTCTGTTGTGAGGAGGTTGCAAGAGTGGAGGGCAGGTATAAGGGGAGGAGGAGATCAGTGGGATTGGGGTGCATGATGTAGAATTTGCAAAGAACCAATATTTTTTTAAATATTTTTGTATTTATTTTATGTATATGAGCACACCATTGCTCTCTTCAGACACACCAGAAGAGGACATCAGAACCCATTATAGATGGTTGTGAGCCACCATGTGGTTGCTGGGGATTGAACTCAGGACCTCTGGAAGAGCAGCCAGTGCCCTTAACCGCTGAGCCATCTCTCCAGCCCATACTTTTGTTTTTTTTTAAAGTATACAGAGTGGCATTTTATTATGTTCTCTTAGTCTTAAACCCTGACAGAGGAATAATTGAAAACAGACTACTATTATACAAAAAGAAGGGTCTCCTGGTTGAAAGTCATGCTCTTAGACAGCCAGCAACCCTGTAGGCCACCTGCAGGTCCACTGTAGATGGAGAGAACCTAACAACTTCAGGGAATGCCATTCTCATTGAGTCTTCATGGGACAGGGCTCTCTGGAGCTGTGGAGTGCACAGGTTGCCAAGTGCCTCTCGGGAGCCCAAGCAAAGGAGTAGCAGTTAGGAAATACTAGGTGATGCTTCAGAGCATCATCTTCCTCAGAAGTCTGCTCTGGTCCCAGCGCTGATGTAATTCAGAACAACACACTATTTAAAATATGAAACAGATATAAATATTATCTCAATAATGTATAGAAAATACTTTTCTTTACAATTATCATCACATCCTCCAGCTAAAGTCAGCATCTGAAGCAAAACCTGTCTGGCCCTAAGTGTCAACTTTAGTGGAGGAACCAGTGGTGTGAGCTTTGAGGATGCTACCACCTACGATGTGTCTGTTTCCTCGTCAAGAAAAATGAGGACAGGAGCGCCTCACCAAAGAGTTCTGATGAGAACTTAATGTGTCAGCACCTGACACATTATAAGTACCATATACACACATTTTGTTATGTAACAAGTTTAAAAAAATTAAAGCAAGCTATCCTAGTCAGTTCATGTTACTAAAACCAAACACTATAATTTGGGTGTCATATAAATAACAAATATTGCTATGTCTGCTTTATGGCCCACACTCTGCCATGTTCCTGACTCCATAACATTCTGCCTCATGCCTGAAACAATGGAACCTGATGATCGTGACCTGGCACTTCTGAGACCAGGTCCACATTTTGTTGTGTTGTGGGAGGAGGAGACCAGTCCTGTATGGCCTCAAGCCTTGTCTGTCCTCCTCATCTTGTGCAGCTAGAGGCTCAAGAGCTCTGTGTGCACACACAAGCCCACCCCAGTCTTGGGAAAATCACTGACCTCGGCTGCACTGATATGCTGCTACTATCACCAGTGGCTCCTCAGGCGGCTTCTATGCCTCCAGCCGTGGACAGAGGCTATGCCACGGTACCTTTTACTCTGAGGCTTCTAGATTCCTGGACTGATTAGCCACTGGCTCTCTTGGCCCTCCAATCTACAGATGGCCGTTGTGGGACTGTCCAGTCTCTGATTACATGGCAAAAATCAAAGAAATCGGCAGCCATTTTGGGAAGTCAGACTTAGCTTAACTTTACTATTCCATGTGTGAAAGAAATCGTGAGATATTTATCTTTCTGAGTCTGTCTTATTCCTTTTGACATAATGATTTCCCATTCTCATCCATTTTCCTGCACATCATTTACTTAGGTCTCTTTGTGACTATATATGCAATTGTATATATACAGTCACATTTTCTGTTCCTATTCATTGTTGACAGGAATATAAGGTTCCATAACTTGACTATTGTGAATGGCACCATGATAAACATGCATATATAAGTGAATCTATTAAACATAGATTTATAAGTGTATCTATCAAACATGAATATGTAAGTGTATCTATTAAGCACAGGTATATAGGTATGTCTATTACGTGAGTATATACATGTAACTATTAAACATGAATGGATGAGTGTATAATTATGTAAGTTTTTTTCCCCCTCCAGGCACGTGCCCAGGAGTGGTACTAAGAGACCACAACAGTAAAGATTCTTAATTGTTTCTTTTAGAGATTTTCTTTTTTTATTATTAAAGATTTGTTTATTTATTGATTTATTATGTATATGGGTATTTTGTCTGGATGTAAGGATACACACCAGAAGAGGGCATTAGATCTCATAGTACTACAGTTACAGACAATTGTGAACTGACATGTGGGTGCCAGGAATTGAACTTAGGACTTCTAGAGGAGCAGCCAGCACTCTTAACCTCTGAACCATCTATCTAGCCCCTTAAAAACTTGATTTCCATGTAACTATGCCTAAGAAATGTATTTACTCTTCTGGCCTCTGTAACTTTCCACTGAGTCCTGTCAAGGGCTCCCTGTATTTACAGAACACCAGTGATGTGCCAAAGAGGTATGAAGCACTAGACACACCAGCACCTGAGACCTCCCATCAGAGAATGCAGGCACTGTTTGTTGGCACCAGTTTTCAGAAACCCAAACCTACTTGATAAGATCTTACTTTTTGCTATTATGCCCCGATCATATTTGACTGGTGTTCCTTAAAAATCAGTTGGCGAGTCTGCCTTCACTCAGCCATGGAGGTGTATTTTATTAAACAGATGGCTGCCGTTGTCATTGTCACCATGTTCTAGGCAGGTCAGCAGACAGGTGAGACAGGTGGAAGAGTACAAGGACTGAGATCAGCGTTATATGCCGACTTCTTCCTAGATCGAATGCTCCTTGCTTATCTTTTTTTTTTAAATCTTTCTTTATCTTGATCCATTATACTAACACAGTGATTCACAGCTATGAGTGAGACAAAGCTGGAACCCAGCAAGCTGCAAGAATATGGAGAAGGTCTGGATTTAGATCAAGGAGTGACTGGAGAGGGGAAGACTTGTTTGGAGGCATGAGGACAGTTAAGCTGAAGTCATGGCTGACAGTTTCAGTCAGGCAGGCAGGTAACTGAAGAGTTAAGGCTGAGAAGTCAAGAGTAAGACATTAGTCTATATATTTACCCTCGGGCCCAGTCATCCCACCTCAGTTACAGTTGCATAAGTGCAAAGTGATGCTTGTATGAGATTATCCATTGTATTAGATATCTGTTTGTAATGACAGAAACAATCCTCACTCATCAAAAGGAATTTGGTTACATATATTATTTATGAATAATTAAGTCTAACATCTACAAGTAAATATAGTATTCCATGGGATGGAACTGTATGAAACTAGGAAAATAGCATGTCTATAAATGAAACATCACTGACATATACTATTAAGAGAAATGGTGACCAACCACTAAGTATAGTGTATCGCATTGTTTATGAAAGAGAGGACAAAGAGGAGCATGATCAGTTGCTTTTATTTTCTTAAATAAAACTACTCTGGGAAAATAATAAATAAAGACAAAAAAATGATTCCTCAAAGTCTGGAAGTCCGCGGTCAGAATATAACTGTGGTTGAATTCTGTGAGGGCTAGTTAGTGTTTGGGCTTTTCTCATTGGCTCCCGAACCACATTCGTGAGTGATCCACCCTGGGTCCAGTCACCTCTGGGAGACCTTGCCCGTCAGTCCTATCATAGTTAGACTTGTGTGTCAGCATTTGGATTTGGAGGTACATGAACATGCAAGCTATTGCTTGTTACCTGTAATGTAGGACATTATATTAGTTGTCATTGTTTTTTATTTATGCAGCCAACTAAAACAAATAATATTTAAAACTGAGAGAAAAATCATGTACTTACTAAAGTTTGGCTTTCCATTATTTAAAACAGGTTAGGCATACAATCTATGATGTATTATGATCTATTATGGTGGTAGAAAGGAATCATTCATTTTGGTTTTAAAATAAACTCTAGGGCCGGGGGGGAGGGAGAAGCAGATACAGCTCAGGTGTAGACACATACATAAGACCCTGGGCTTAACCCTCAGCAGCCTCCAAATGCAAGGCACACAATAAGATAAATGTAAGTTTAGTATTTGGAGCATAAATTGAATTGTCACTGAAGAGAAAAAAAAGAACACACCCATGTGCAGTTTCATTTCTTCTTTCAAAATCATAAATACATACTATTCTCACAAGTTGACGGTGCTTTACTTCACTTTGAGAATATATGAATTCGGAGTTGATTTTCTCTAATTTGACTCATTAGAGCAGTAGTCAAACAGCCATACCTGGAAGGACGTACCACTGATGTTCACACTCTAGTTCCGTAGCTTCAGTTGTTTTTTTCATTGCTTTCTGTATAAAGTCTATCTGCATGACTATTTTTGAATTGTAGTTTAAAATTTTTTTTTGGTTTTTTGTCTATTTGTTTTTGTTTTTGTTTTTTCAAGACAGAGTTTTTCTGGATAGCCCTGGCTGTCCTGGAATTCACTTTGTAGACCAGGCTGGCCTTGAACTCAGAAATCCACCTGCCTCTGCCTCCCAAATGCTGAGATTAAAGGCGTGCGCCACCACCGCCCGGCTGTAGTTTAAAATTTTAAGATGTCATTAGACCATAGTCATCTGACCCCTTTCCTTATGCACATCCTCCTGAGAGAACTCATATCCGTTCTGTAAATATTTGTCAAGGGATTCTTGGGTGACAGGCACTATTGAGGATTCTGGAACAATGATGAACAAGACAGACAAGGCCCCGGCCTTCAAAGGCCCTGATTCTAGTCTAGAATAAATACCTAAGCCGGCATGTGAGAATAATTTCAGAAGTTTATGGTGGGTGACACTCTGAGAAGGTCAGGGGAGATCCCTTCTCTAAAGACATTTGAGCTGATAGTAGATTAAGGAACAAAAGGCACGCAGTAAGCTGAGGGCATCAGGGTTAGCATATACAATGGCTGCAAGCAGAAAGGAGCTTCAGTATGTTTGAGGAAGCAAGAGGAGGTTGCTGGGGATGGGCTTAGTGAGCAAAGGCCAAAGAAGTAGACAAGGGTCATCTTAGTAGGCCTTTTGTGGACTTTGGATTTTAAGTCTAAATACAGTGAGAGATAATTGGAATATTTTAAGCCAAGATGGCACGGGCTCTGTCCTAACTCTTAGATTACTCTCCTCACCTAGCAAAGAGTGAGTTATGGGGAGGCAAGATCACGTGCAGAGACACTACTGAGGAGGTTATTTCTGTTATCTAATTAAAAAGAGAATCAAATCATGACTTCAACTCAGACAATGGCAGATAAAATAGACACAAATAAAAGGATTTAAAATAGATTTTGGAAGTAACATCTCCAACCTGTAAATTGATTAGGTACAGAGAATGAATGGATCCAGACTAGAGTGATTTAGGTCATAGCCCTTGTTTATTTTTTACTGTTCTTTACACATTCTTTCAGTTAGGAAAATGGATATGCAGTGACATTATTTGTTTAGTCTGGGAAAGTGTCTCAGTTACTATTCTATTGCTGTGGAAAGCATATCCTGACCAAGGCAACTTATAAAAGTTAATTATAAAAGCACTTAGTTAGGGCCTTGTTCACAGTTTCCGAGAGTGGGTCATGACCACCATGTCAGGGAGCATGGCAGCAGGCTTAAGTCTACCCCTCAGGACACACCTTCTCCAAGAAGGCCATATCTCCTAATCTTTCCCAAAACATCAACTAGGGACCAAGCATTCAAATAGATGAGCCTAGGGGGCCATTATCATTTAAACTACCACAGACAGGATCATGATTTAAGGTAGAACTTTTTTAAAAAGTGCACATTAATTTTTTTTAATGTCTGCAGGGAATGGCAAGTATATCAGAGATATCTGATATCTGAATGTTTAACTCTGAATGTCCAATCACCTGTGTCTATGTATCTTTATATTTGGGGGGGGGGGGAGTGGGTTAGTAATGCATAGTAACATTGGAAACTATGGACTAGAAAAACCACAACCCGGATAGTAAACCGGAGGAGAGAAATAAATAGCTGGTTGTTGGCACTCCTGCTCTCAGAGGTCAGTTAGAGGTGAAAGGACACTTGTAAAAACTGAGGGTTCCCTCTCTAGGTTAGGAGGAAAATCAGGACAGCAAGAGCTTACCAAAGTCCAGAGCAATGCTGATAAGAAAGCAGAGGGCTCCCATCTGCATTGCAGGATGTTATCGGGTCACTTAAGGCAAGAGAACAAAGGAAAAGCCAATGGGTTTGATAATGTCTAGGTTTTGGTGATTTGGGCATGATTGATTACAGTGGTGTTTTAGCAATTACAGACAGAATGGAGTGGGTTAGAACTCAATAGATTTGTTGCAATTCCAGTAAAAATATAAATGAGTAAAAATAAAAATATTTCTTTACAAGATGGTTCTAAATTATACATTGAAGAGCAAAAGACCAAAAATAAAATAAAAGCCAAACTTCAATAATAACAATGGAATATTCCATTTCCGATATCAAGATACTTACAAACTATAGTAGTAATGGCATGTGGGTACATGTGGGTACATGGCCAGAGTACATGGTTGAGCTTTCAGTAAAAGGTATGATTGGTTATGACATGGAGATTTGGATTCTTTTTTTTTTTTTTTAAATATTTATTTATTTATTTATTTATTTATTTATTATATGTAAGTACACTGTTGCTGTCTTCAGACACACCAGAAGAGGACGTCAGATCTCGTATGGATGGTTGTGAGCCACCATGTGGTTGCTGGGATTTGAACTCAGGACTTTCAGAAGAGCAGTCAGTTCTCTTACTCGCTGAGCCATCTCACCAGCCCCGAGATTTGGATTCTTATTTCACAATATTCTTAAATACTAGTTCTACAAGGACTGAGAATGTAAAAGGACCAACTGTTACACTTTTCCTCCTCCTGAGAGAATGTCTCCCTATGTAGCTCTGGATAATCTGGAAGTTATATGGACCAAACTGGCCTTGAACTCACAGAGAACTGCCTCCAAAGTGGTGGGTTCAAAGGTGTGTACCACCATACTGGGCCAAGTTTTACACTTTTAGGGGAAAGTTTTATGATGCCAAGGTAAAGAAGGATGCCTTGAATAAGTTTTATAACAGTCTAACCAACCACCAAAGACCAATTAATTCGACTACATCAAAATTTATAATACTTGTTTCCTAATAGGCCCTATCAAGAAAGTGAAAACTCAAAAGATAGACTTTGCTAGGAAGAGATGATTATAACTAACGCTAAAGGGGGATAAGAATCTAGAGTAGCTAAAGATCTACCATCTACCGCATCAAAAGGCAAAAGGCAAAGGTTGTACAAAAGATGTTTCAAATGTCGAACATACTCAAAGACACATTCAACATTTCAGTGATAAAAATGGAAAGTAAAATGATTTGAGGTGTCATTTTGGCATGCTTTGCATTGATGAAACAATAGCAAGTGTTGGGTGCACACATACCTCATTTGTCATTCGTGTTGATTTTGAATGTTTATCTGAATGAGCACACCCATACTACAATGCACGCTCAGGGAAACAGAGGCCGACTCCTGTCAGTTCTTTCTTTCCAATACATGGGTCACGAGGACTGAGCTCCAGTCATCAAGCTTGGTAGCAGGAATCTAGATTCACTAAGTCATTCCCTGAGCCAGAGATACAAACTCTTTAAAAATAATTCTGAGAATTCTAATGGGCATATCAATTTGGAAAACAATTTAGTATTATCTAATGCAACAAGATAATTGCATAAAGGTTGACTTGAGCAAATTTACCTGTGTTATATGCCCTAATAAAATATTCTCCATTTATAACATCACTTCTAACACAATAAAAGAAATAACATAGGAGTGAAATAATCAGACAAATGAATTTTAAAATTATAAGATGCTCCTTTTCGTGTCATCTCCTAGGAGGTCGGCAGTGTCAAGACGAAGCTGACTAGCTCCTTCATAGCCACTGGCTGTCAGAAACTCATTGGAATGGAAGATGGACACAAGCTCCATACTTACTATGAGAAGCACATGGTCACAGAAGTAGCCAGATGCTGTGGGTGAAGAATGGAAGGGTTATGTGGTCTGAATCAGTGGTGGGGGACAAGCAAGGTTTCCCATGATGCGATATGTCTTGAACCATGGCAAGGTGGTCCTGCTTAGTTGAGTAAGGGGCTTTCTTGTTATAGACCAAGGGGACTAGGAGAAAGAAAGCACAAATTTGTTCACAGATGCATTGTGGATGCCAGTCTGAGGGCTTTCAAGTCGGCTATTGTAAAAGCAACAACAACAACCAACCAAACAGAAAACAAATGAGAGAAGGGTGTTCCTAGATTGAAAGATACTCCTGAGTCTTGGGGGTTAGGGCCCAGATGAGATAACAGGATTCGAAAGCTTTTCAGTCTCTCTAAAAGAAGTTGATATCTGCCAATATGTTTTCAGAAAGCCCTCCAACAAAGAAGATAAGAAGCCCATGGCCAAAGCACCCAAGATCCAGCAGCTTCTCCATGTGTCCCGCTGTACAAATGCTGACAGGCTGCTCTGAAGAAACAGCATACTCAGGAAAACAGGGAGGATGCTGAAGAGTGTGCTAAACTTCTGGCCAAGAGAATGAAGAGAGCTAAAGAAAAATGCCAGGAACAAATCACAAGTGATATAAGCTGTCTTCACTGAGAGCTTCTACTCCTGAGTCCAGTCGAAACTAAGTCTTTAAAAGGAACAAATAGCTGGGAGGTGGTGGCACACGCCTTTAGTTCCAGCACTTGGGAGGCAGAGGCAGGTGGATTTCTGAGTTCGAGGCCAACCTGGTCTACAGAGTGAGTTCCAGGACAGCCAGGGCTACTCAGAGAAACCCTGTCTCGAAAAACCAAAAAAAATAAAAAAAAAAAAAAAAAAAAAAGGGAACAAATAAATCATCAGTCTTTGGAAAAAATGATATTCTTACAATGTACTAAGTATACATGAATAAAATACAACCGT
The DNA here is from genome assembly GCA_019843855.1 of Hylomyscus alleni. NCBI lineage: Eukaryota > Metazoa > Chordata > Mammalia > Rodentia > Muridae > Hylomyscus > Hylomyscus alleni. The sequence continues at coordinate 5,548 of JADRCC010574728.1, read as the reverse complement.
GTGCAATAATATACTTAAAAAACAAAATCAAGACCCACGCATGTACTGCAACTGCAAAGAAAACCGCTTAATGTGTCATTTAGAAACACACTATCACCGGAGGACCCAGCTATACCACTCCTGGGCATATACCCAAAAGATGCTCCACCATGTAATAAGGACACATGCTCCACCATGTTCTTAGCAGCCTTATTTATAATAGCCAGAAACTGGAAACAACCCAGATGTCCCTCAACAGAGGAATGGATACAGAAACTATGGTACATCTACACAATGGAGTACTACTCAGCTATTAAAAACAATGAATTTATGAAATTCTTAGGGAAATGGATGGATCTGGAGAATATCTTCCTGAGTGAGATAACCCAATCACAAAAGAACACACATGGTATGCACTCTCTGATAAGTAGTTATTAGCCCAGAAGTTCGGACTACACAAAGTACAACCCACAAACCACAAGAAACTCAAGAAAAAGGAAGATATTTCATTCCTTCTTAAAAGGGGGAACAAAATACCCATTCAAGGAGTTGCAGAGACTAACTATGGAGCAGAGACTGAAGGAAGGGCACTCCAGCCTGATATAGCTGTCTCTTGAGAGGCTCTGACAGTACCTGACTAATACAGAAGTAGAGGCTCACAGCCATCCATTGAACTGAGTACAGGGTCCCCAATGAAGGAGTTAGGGAAAGAACCAATGGAGTTGAAGGGTTTGCAGCCTCTTGGGATGAACAACAATATGGACTGACCAACGCCCTCAGAGCTCCCAGAGATTCAACCACCAACCAAGGAGTACAGATGGTGGGACTGATTGTTCTAGCAGCATATGTATAGAGGATTGCAAAGTCGGTCATCAATGAGAGGAGAGGCCCTTGACCCTGTGAAGGTTCTGTGCCCCAGTGTAGGGGAAATGACAGGGCTGATAAGTGGGAGAAGGTGGGGTGGCAGGCATGGGGAGGGGGGAGGCAACAGGGGTTTGTTCTTGTTGTTTTTGTTTGTTTATTAAAAAGAAAAAATAAAAAAAATTAAAAAAAAAAAGAAAAAAGAAACGCACTATCTCAGACTCATCTTAAGGGACCATTGAGACACACAGAGAGCCTCTTGGGAACAGGCAGTTTGTACATGCTAGAGCCGGAGATTGAACTTTTTGTTCTGGGATCTCATGGCAAACTTCTCAGAAAGTCCTCAGAGGTAGACACACACACAACCATCCCACCCTCCAGGTTTGCTTCAGAGATGAACGGTGAAGTAAATCTGGGAAACACTAAAGTCTGGCGGTTCTGCATGGAGCTACCTCTCAACTCCTGAGGCTTTTCCCTTTGTCCTGTGAGACTGGAACTTGCTTATATCCTATGCCATGTTCCTGCTCCGTGGCGTCTTAGAACGGACCATGTCTCCACACTTGGCTTTAAGAGCTTTGGATCAATCTTTTCTTTCTCAAAAAAAAAAAAAACAAAAACAAAACAAAACAAAACAAAAAAAAAACAAGCTTTTGGAAATCAGAGCACTTGCCTTCAGGCTGTTTCATTCCCCCAAAGGATTTAAACAACTATTTTGAAATTCAAAACTCCAAGCAATGACCTCTTTGTTCCATCTGCAGCAGACATTGCTTCTGTAAGACGAACTCCTTAGATTCCGACTGTGCTTATCTCTGCTAGAGTGAAAAACTTCTGAATTCCTAAAAAGGAAAGACAGATTTTAAAACAATATCCTGCTCCCCTATAGCATAGCATGGAGTTATGCGCCCTTCAGAGTGCCAACGCTTCCTAAGGGTCCAGCTGCATTTCTCCAGTTTCCCAATGAATTTTGAGTTCTAACTACTATTGATTTCCCTACTTAGAATTCCCAAGAGCACCAGCCACTTGGCTGGAGAGCCTCATGTCTGTGTACTTACAGTCCCCTTCTGCCTGAAACATCCTTTCTTTCTGCCTGTCTCCGCACTTTAGGAGACTTCTATCTCCAACCATACTGTGAAACTTCGGAAGCCATCTGGCTAAGGTAGCCTCCTCTGGGGTCTGACCTATGTTTCTTTGTCATATTCATTCAGGTTGCTAAATTCTGGTGACCTCAATCTCTGTCCTTTGTTTACCCAGATCTGGGTTGTTTTCCTTTTGATGTTTGTTTGTTTGTTTGTTTGTTTTGAAATCTCAGTGTTCCCATGGTGTCTGATTAACCAGTGCCTTCTAGTAAACTTGGTTGAAATTCTTCCAGTTTTTGTTTTGCTGACTGATAGCTGTCCTCTGTTTGAACTATCTGACCCTTTCCATCTCTCAGTCAAAGCAATTGCCTTTGTGTTCCATTAGCACCTCATAGAGGGCTCCTCTGAAGTATCTATCACAGCCTATCACTTCCTTAGATGAGTGTCTAACCACCTCGTTGTTAACCTCTCAGAGATACAGTTCATGCTTTGTGCACCTTTATAGCACCTGTGACCATCGCAATCAGTACACATTTCACAAGTGACCGTTGGACTTAAAGATGTATTGAGGAATACATGGCTCTGTAGGCAGCCAATGAATAAAGCCTTACTAAGATGCATACTCTGCAACAGCTCTTTATCTTTGGCCTCTAAAGCTTACAATGGCACCTCTTTGGAATAAACCCTAAGACCTCTTTAATCTGGCTCCTGCTAATCTTTGTGGTCTCCTCTCCCTTCAGCCCTTGCCACCCAGTCACTCTGAATGGCTTAAAGCTCTTGCTGCACGCTCTCTTTGTTCATCTCTGCGCTCTGCACTGCTCTGTAGCTTCTCAGCTGCTCCTCTGTCCCCACTCTCTTGGAGGATCTCAGGTACAGTAGAGAGTAGTGCACAATTATCAAACAAGCACTTCTGGTTTGCTACTATTTCTGTCCCTACCCTTTTGATCTTTGCACATCATTTTATGGTGGTCTATATGCCATGATTTTCTTTTAAAAATGTTTTATCTGTTCCTTGACAGTTTCACACATACATAATGTGAATTGATAACATCCCACCTGAATCCCCCTCTCTTTCTCCTCCAAGATCCCCCTGAGCACATGTCCCTTCCATCCTCATTCATGTAACTGTTTTCTTTTTGTTCTTCTTTTATAAGCCACTGAGCCCAGTGAGTGCAGCCCATATGAGTATGGGCAACTTACTAGTCGCTGTACCCACAAAGAGAAGTGAATCCCATTCCCCAGCAGCCATCAACTGTCGCTATCTCTTCAGCTAAGAATGATGCATCATGAGCTTCTCCCCAAACCATGTTGGAATTATTGACTGGCTTGATCTTGACCAGGTAGGCATAGCTACGATGACATAAGTGCAACCACTGTGGCATGTCTAGAAGACAGCATTTCTACAGTACTCCTTCTCTCCTCTGTCCTACCTTTCTGTCCTCTCCCTCTTCTAACATATTCCCTGAGCCCTGTGGGGGTTAACAAGCAACAGTCACTTATTCTCAGTGCTTTGACAAGTTATGAGTCTCTACATTGACTGCCACCCATGGAAAGAGAGGCTTCTTTGAACAAGTTTGAGAGCAGCACTAATCTATGAGCATGTCTGTAGGAAGCTTTGACATGCCTGTTTAGAAAAACAATAGTAGCAGAGGGTCCCCCAAGGTCTGCAAGCTCCCAAGCCACAGGTTCTGGACCAGATTTATAGTACTAGGCATGAGCTCTTTTTTTTCAAGTAGTCGGCAAATCCAACCAGAAACAGTAGGTGAACCCTAGAATAGTTATGCCCTATCATACTCTTGGGTGCATTTCGGTTGGTGGGCTGCTATTGCAGCATTCATAGTCTACCCCTGGGGAAATCTTCCCCAGTGGCCTACACAGCCCCTTCAGCATTATGGAAACTAGCCAACTTGGAGAAAGTTTCCAGGTCAACTTCAGCTTGATTTCTCTATGTGCTGCAACCAAAGTGTGTTGACTTCAGCAGCTGGGTTTTTCCACCTGGCTATGGTGAGCAACAAAGAACAAAAGTGTCTAGTCAATGACCACTAACTTGTGGGGAAGTAGATTATACCTGTTAGTAAGACTTTCTTTTCTTTTTTTCTTTTTTAATTTTTAAAAGACTTATTTATTGTTATATATAAGTACACTGTAACTATCTTCAGACACACCAGAAGAGGGCATCACTCATTACAGATGGTTGTGAGCCACCATGTGGTTGGTGGGAGTTGAACTCAAGACCTTCTGAAGAGCAGTCAGTGCTCTTAACCTCTGAGCCATCTCTCCAGCCCAAGATTTTCATTCAGTAACTCATGTCTTCTCTAGGAAGAATTTTCTACTCATGCAGGTTATCTGTGTTCAAACTACTACATTTCTATTTTAATTCTATTTTTAATTAGTTTATAAAATAATGGGCTTCTATAAGGTTTTATTAGCTACTAAGATAGCTTCCAGTTTTCTCTATTCTAACAAATATGGCAGGTCATTTGTTTTTTAAATAGAGTATTTTCTTCTGAAGGGAGTTATTGTTCTCTTTCTTCAAAAAAGAAAAATTTAAGTATGATTTAGCTAAAAAAAAGAAAAAGAAAAAAGAAAAAAAGGGGTTTTTTTTTCAAGTTGGTTTTCAGTAATGGAAGACCATAATGATTTGGCGGGAGGGTCATAGTATTTTTAGAAGGCCAAATACATAACCTCAACTATAACCTTAATAACTTACACATCGAAGAGCCAATGGCTGTATCTCTCAGGGCTAATGCAGAGCTTTCATTTTCTCCAGCTGCAGTGCAGGTGAGCGTCTGACCACTGGAGACCAAGCATGTCTGAGGATGGGTGAGATCCAGCTGACGAACAGGGGATTCGAGAAATAAAAATTAAAACTTGAATCATACTCACTGAACCAAATTCTTTTCAGTATTTTTATTTGGAAACTCCTGAAAAATACAGGAATGTCTTCTTGGTGCATGGAACAACATACGTGACAATTTCTCTAAGGTAGACACCCCTAGACTGGACATTGTCTCCCTAACTGGCCTTTATTTTGTATTTGTATTTGAGATATATTTGCAACTATAGTAAGATGTTCAGGCCATTTTATTTCCTGTAGTATTTTCTGACTTCCATAGTTTCAAATAGCTATCTATAGAATTTCCATCCATTTAAATGAGAAAGAGACAGACAGACAGACAGACAGACAGACAGAAAGAGAGATGAGCGTTGTGAGTTCACAAGCTCCTCCTGAGTCCTCACCCATCAGTTTAGTAGAAGACATCCAAGGTCCTTTATAAATTCCCAGGGCCTTACATGTATTAGTCCACCTTAGCCTTTGGCTTTCCTGAATTCAAAGAGCTCAGCCTAACTGCTCCGGAGATATGTCATTTTGCATTTCACCTTCTACGGTGAAAAATAATAATATAACCCTACCCATCTACAATCTCAGCATCTGGGAGGTAGAATCAGGATAATCTGGAGTTCAAGGTACATAAGAAGTTCAAAGCCAGCCTGAGTTACAAAAGAATGTGTCACAAAACAAAAACAAATGCTAATAAAAACCTTTTTCCCCTCCTTTAAGTTAGCATTTGAAGTAATTTCATGATGGCATTTTCACCCACTGATGTCACTTGTCTTTTTCCCCCTCTTCC
>JADRCC010574727.1:0-12147 GCA_019843855.1 Hylomyscus alleni | reverse complement strand
TCTCTTAACTTAGTCAAAACACTATGTTTTTTACAATGCATGGTTAACTAAGAAAAATATTACTAAACAAGTTCCTAATTAAAAAAAAAACTCTGAAAGTATTCATAAAAAAATACATAAAACAGCATGTGCGAGCTTTTTTTTTTTTATATAGCTTCTATCTATCTGGAAGGATTTTAAGCACAAGAGAACTGTTTCAAAGCAGATGTGAAAGCCCAGAATGGTACAAACCTTTAATCTAGCATTGGTAAAGCAGTCAGGTAGCATCCTCTGAGTTCAAGGCCAGCTAACACTATATAGCAAAGCTATGTAATTTTTGTTTCAAAAAAGAAACAAAACAACCCAGACAGTAACTTACGCCCACACTGGTGTCTACCTCGCCCTGCTCTCTCAAACTCCTACCACTTCTTTTACTTTTAAATGCCAGCAAAATTTTTGATTGGTTTTGCTTTTTCCCCCTCCCTTTTTTCTTCAGAATGTTTAAAGGCACAGGGAAATTTAAAAAGAAGGAAGGAAGGAAGGGAGGGAAGGAGGGAAGAAAGGAAAAGAAAGGGAAAGGAAAGGAAGAAAGGAAAGGGAAGGAAAAGGAAAGGAAAGAAAAGGAGAAGGGAAGGGGAAGGAAGGGGAAGAAGGGGAAGTGAGAAGGGGAAGTGAGAAGGGGAAAGAGGGAAGGGGAAAGGGGAGAAGGGGAAAGGGGAGGGGAGGGGAGGGGAGGGGAGTAGAGGGGAGGGGAGGGGAGGGAAGGGAAGGGAAGGGAAGGGGAGGGGAGGGAAGGGGAGGGGAGGGGAGGGAAGCAGCCATTTATTTTGCTTGTATATTGTTTTGGGAAGCTACAATTTATTAACGTCTACTAACAATGGAGAGCCAGAATCTTTTATTAACATGAAGCTGTGACAGCTGCACAGCAGTCTTGAAACTAATTTTAGAATCCTAAGTACACAGAGGTACAAAACTAGACGGTTTATTACTGAGAGACATTAACAACCATAAGCCTTACCAAAGGCTGTAATCTAATGCCCTCTATAGACTAAAAGTCAGTACTTCAACAGTGGTGGACTCAATATCCAAGAATGGAAAAGGACTTCAAACCTAAAAAATGAGTAACATTCAAAATGACAAAAAAAAAAAAAAAAGATTGAGCATTTTCAAAGTCTCTTAACAATATCACATAGAAATTTCAATGAGAATATTAAAATCCAGAGAAACTGAAACTGAAAATGTTTCTCTTGCCCCAGGAGGCTAGATCAGAATATGATAGTAATAAAAATAACTGCAAGAATCCAGACAATTATAAATAAATCAGAACTAAAAGTAAAAATAAAACGAGTAGTAAAAAATGAAACAGGCTTTCCTTTGTGAAGTCAAACTGACATGCCTCATCAAATATGAGACTGTGAATGCACGAGTGTACACATACACACACACACACACACACACACACAGAGAGAGAGAGAGAGAGAGAGAGAGAAAGTGTGTGTGTTAATATTAAAGACCCAAAAGTATTAAAATTTAAAAGTTAAATCATTAAGACTTTTACTTTAACACGTCTTCAGGGTCATTTCAGAATGCTTATAGCATAATTCAAGTATTTAATTCTGTACAAAATGTCAAAATTCAAAATAGTTTATAAATTCATTTTTAAAATCATTGGCATGTGTGAAATTTTGTGACCTACCATATTTTTTCAGTATGGTTAATTATCAAATATTCCATAGGAATGTTTATCCATTACCAACACTAGATGGCACCAACACCCAAGTCTAAATTTGATTGCCTAACCAACCACTGGGAAGCTAGCAAAAGCTATTCTCAATCATCCAACAGTTGAATAGAATGGTTGCCTGGCACCAGGAGGCTAGATCAGAATATGATAGGAAGAAAAATAACTCTGCGGAAAATCTAGACAATTATAAATAAATTGGAACTAAATAAGAATAAAATGACGAATAGTTAAAAAAAGAAACAGGCTTTCCTTTGTGAAAAGTCAAACTGTCCACTGACAAGTAGCATAAAAATCTTGAGAAACAGAACACTTTGCACCCTGCACATAAAAATAAGATCATAAATAGAGTACCAAAACTGAAAAATGAACAAAGGTTGAACAAGCAATTCATAACATCAAAGCACAAATGACCAAATGAAATTTTAGCTTTGGTAGTAATACACAGGAAGTTAATAAAGGAATATAAATAAGAAAGGAAGTAGTCAAGGAAAAAAAAATCCTATTTTCAGATGTTACAATTCTATACATCAGAGACCCTCAAGACTCCACAAGAAGGCTCATAATCTCATAAACACCTTCTACAAAATGGTTAGGATTCAAAATTAGCATTAAAAAGACACGAGTAGACTGTCTACATACATCAGAGGGCACACTGAACAAGAGACAATGAGCACTTAATCCAGCACTCAGGATGCAGAGGTGGGATGAATGAACTCAAGGCCAATCTGGTTTACATTGGGCAGGTTCCCCACCAGGAACTGCATTGAAAGACCCTGTTCAAATTCTAAAACCCTTGGAATAAACCTAACAAAGAAAATTAAGAACGTCTACCATGAAAACTTTAAGACACTAAAGAATAAATGTGAAGTAATGGGGCTAGAGAGATGGCTCAATGATTAACACTTGGATCACAGTGCTGTTTCCAGAATCAACGTGATAGCTCACAACTGTCTCTAACTCCAGTTCCAGGAGATTCAATACACTCTGACCTCCCTGGCACCAGGAACTCATATGATGCATTGCATACATACAGGCAATACAGGCAAACACTCATACACAAATAAATCTGAAGAAACCCAAGGACTTGGGCACACCTGTGGAGGATTTTCTTGATTTGATCATTTGAGATGGGAAGACCCACCTTAAACCTGGATTATTTGATGGTGGAAGAAGATCCACTCTATATCTGGGCCGGCCTGCATAAAAGAGCACCAAAGAAGGAAGCTTTTGCTTTTTGCCTCCTTATCCTCAGTCTCCCTGGCAAGTTCATCTATCCCAATTACTAAGGCACTCCTCTGCTGGTATTACAATCTACTTCTGTGAGGTCCCAACATAGACTCAAGATCTCTGAAGGAATTACCTGAGACTGTGCCAAAGATTGAGATAGCTAGGACTTTCAGTCTTATAACCAGATCCTTGGCCTTTCTTTCAAGAGATAGCCATTGTTGGACTACTTGGACCATAGCCTATAAGCTACTCTAACAAAACTCTGTGTGTGTGTGTGTGTGTGTGTGTGTGTGTGCGCGCGCGCGCGCACCTGCCAGTTAAGTTACATGAGAACAGTTTTTTGTCTCCCCCCATCAAAGAAAAGAAATAAAGTAGAGTACTTCAAACCATGCCAGCAATTATAAGTACCTGCTTTTAATAGATGCTTATTGAAATTAAGAAAAATATCAAGCAGAAAAATTTAATCTAACTCCATTCCTTTTACAGAAAAGGAAGTCAACATGTAGATAAGATTGTGAGAAAGACTAGAATTCATGTCATCTAAATTACACAAACACGTCCTGTGAATTTTATGGAATATACCCATTTATTATTTTGTTTTGTTTTGTTTGTTTTCTCCAAGACAGGGTTTCTCTGTATTGCCTTGGCTGTCCTGGAACTCACAATAATCCAGTCTAGCCTCAAACTCAAGAGAAGCTGCCTGCCTCTGCCTTCCAAATGCTAGGATTAAGGCTTACACATTTGTTACATGCAAGTTATGTTCCAATCTTCCAGTGAGAATAGACATAGCAGCTAATGCTAAGTTTAAAAATTACTGAACAAGGTGGGCAGTGGTGGTGCAACCCAGCACTCAGGAGTCTGAGGAAAGTGGATTTCTGAAAATCCAAAAATAGCTTGATTTACAGAGCAAGTTCCAGGACAGCCAGAGCTACACAGAGAAACTCTGTCTCTAAAAAACAAAAAAGACATGGGAATGCTAATTACCTTGATCACTGCATATTTACCAAATTATCACATCATACCCTAACAATATCTATAATTTTTTCAGTTAAAAACAATTTTATCATCCAATTTAGTTTCTAAAAATGTGGCCAGAAATATGGCTCAGAAGATAAAGCACCTTCCACACAAACACAAGAATCAGTGTGTATCTTAGAGCCAGAGAGAGCCAGGAGGGCACAGTGACCACCTGGAATCCCAGCACAGAGAGCCAGGAGGGCACAGTGACCACCTGGAATCCCAGCACAGAAGCCAGGAGGGCACAGTGACCACCTGGAATCCCAGCATATGGGAAGCAGAGGTGGGGTCCCTGGAACAGAATGGCTAGCCATCTGTGAGACCTGCTTCAATATAAGGTAGAAAGTGGCTGCAGATGATTCCCAACATCAGCCTCAGTGGCACACTCATACACTGTCTCTATCTCCACATACATACAAGGGAGGAAAAGGCTGAGCTAGAGTCATAAATTATTTACTTGAAGATATTGTTTCCTTAAAAATCAGAACCAACCCATTCTTCAGCATTCTGATTTAGCCTTCAAAGGCACTGCTGCTCTTTAATCCTTTTAATTCCAAACCAGAGGCTACAGATACTAGATTTACCAAAATCAAACTAAGAACATATGAAAATCAGAGTTGAGTTTTGGGGGGTAGCATAAAGGTAGAAGGTGATTTCACAGGTATTTCAATACTGCTCACATGCCTGCTTCTCCTTGGTCTTTCCTCACTGTGTGAGCATGCTGCTGTGCTTCACTGGCACATTGATAGTTTCCCCTAAGGCATGTTAACATGCTGCTTGAAACCTATTGATCCTGAGCCATCTCTTCTAATCCTTCTTTCACCTCCCTTTCATTAAAACCTGAATCTTCTTTGACATTGCTTTCCCTGTGGTGCTTCTACAATCAAGGCTGCTTACTCTCCCATACTTTGTGCAACTGGAGACAAGGTGTGTCAAGTACTCTCTGCTGTCTAATGCTGCTTCCAGATCTATACTATCATTTTAGAAGCCTGGCTATGTCACACTCTAGGTTTTCTTGCTGCTCTTGTCTATTCTCTCCATCAATTACCTAAATGCCTTTTACCAAAGACTCTTGTCCTTTTGTTTGTTTGCTTGTTTGTTTTTATGCCTCTGGGGGGAGGGTGCATATGTGCTCATTTAAGTACATCATATAGAGACCACAGGTTGTTTACTGAGACAGGATCTCTTTGTCCAACCCTGACCTTGCTGATCTAGTTAGCAAGCCTGTCCAGGGGATTCCACTTTCTGCCTTCAGTGTGCTGTGCCTGCAAGCTTTTATGTGTGTACTGGGGATCTGAACTCTGGCCATATGCTTTTATCAAGTGATGTATCCACTGAACCATCTCCCCAGTCCCTTGTCCCTTACCATAATATCTACCTGAAGTCCTGTCATTATTCTAAACAATGTTAACACACGCAATACAGATACCTCTTGGCCTCAGCAACTTAATGGCCAAACCTTGGTCACTGAACTGCTTTTGCTGTAAAACTCTAAACTCAATACCCAACATAATACCTCTTACTATGTTTCCCACAACATTCTAAGAGTCACATTTTTCGTCCTAACACTTTTGGTTTGGTTCTTAGATGTAATCTGGACCTACAATTCACTTGATCACTACTCTCTTTCTATCAACTTCCTATTCACTTCAACCTGGATGCCAGCCCATCATTTCAATGACTTCAAACTACTTTATTCCTACTATTCTCAACTCTCTTGGCTCACTGTCCTTCCACTGGCCCATGCAACAAAACAGAGCTATCTCAAATAAAACCTGTTGCATTCTCTGATCCCATATCCAGACTATTTAGCACACTGAAAGTCACTGGGCAAAGGGTGTCACTGGACAGACTAACATGATGTCACAAGGCCCTGAGTAAGCTCTTAACACACAGCCCTTGCTTCCTCTAGTTGGAACATTTCATACTTACTTTGCCAAATATGTTTCAACTTATTCTCGGCAAATATCTCACATACTGCTTTAAGACCAACCAAGTCCCTCAGTTTCAGACACAAAACCCTCCCTAGCAGTATCAATACCCATCCACAGATTTCTTTCTACACACTACACACAGGAGTCTTTCTTCTACAAAGCCTACAAAATCTGAACTCTGGAGTTTACCCCAGCATCTATGGACATTTTATCAGCACCTACCATCAACTGTTCTGACCCTCCTAAAGTGAGGGGAGGAGAATCCCCTCTTCAATTCCATATTCCATTCTTCTGCTGGCTAACATTTTTAATTCTTGTTCCCAAACTGTTCTCAAAATTGAGTCTGTATGGATCCTGGTTCCACGCACTTACATCAGCCAAGCCCTTCCCTCCTTAACTCTTAACGTGTTGACAGTTTATCTCTGCTCTCTGATTTTCCCTTGTTCCTATCTGTGGCTTTAATTTTTAACTCCAAGCTCATGACAAATTATGCATATAACAGCCAGGCAAGTTGTTTCAAAGTTTCTTAAATATGGTATTAATAATCTGTCTCAATACTAACATATTCAAATTGAATTTATCTTCTCCCAAACCCATTTTATTTTCTCATGTGCCCCCCCTTTGTTTTTCATGTGCTAACTCACACACGACAGGAACCCAGAATATTGGCACTTCTCTCCATACCCTCCAAACAGGAAATCTCCATGCCTGATTCATTATCTGAATATTCAGAATCTCCTCTTGTAACAATTAATTTCTATACTCATCTGATGCTGTCTCTAATATGTAAGCAAATACATCATAATTGCTACTAGAAAACACAGCTAACACAATGCCAAGTTTAAATAAAAGCATTCAAAACAAGCATAGCAAATATTGAATCAAAAGTATAAATGAGGGCTGGTGAGATGGCTCTGTGGTTAAGAATACCGGCCACTGGCGGCTCTTCCAGAGGACCTAAGTTCAATTCCCAGCAGCCACATGGTGGCTCAAGATCATCTATAAAGGGATCTGATGCCCTCTTCTAGCATGTAGGTATACATGCAGACAGAGCACTCCCACACTTAAAATACATAACAGAGCTTTTCATAAATTTATAGCATGTTCCAATAGTTACTTTCCTGAAAAAAATCTGTACTTAGTATGTCTAGTGTCATACCTATCACTAGAAAAAATAATGTATTATGTATAAATACCAAAAGCAAACTACAAAAAGGGTCATCTTTCACAAATTTGGCATGAAATCATATCTAAGATAAAAATAAACATACATGAAAATATTGTTTTAATATCCCTTGCTTGTCACAGTATCAGAAAACACTGAAGAAAAGAATACATCATGAAAGATAATTTTACTAATTTTCTTCCTGGTTCCATGATGCAATGTTAACTATGGGAAAGCCTACAGCAAAAATGAGTGATGAGTAGAAGTGGGCTGGGAAGAAATAGCATAAAACTTTTGTATTCTTGGTTTTTGCAACAAATTCACAATAATCCTCTTACTTTGGGCTCCTGATTGCAGTTGAGACTTATTGTACTACCTGGTTAGAACTAAAACTTTTTTCTTTATCATTTTCTTTTTTTTTTTTAAAGAATTATTTATTTTGTTTATATGAGTACACTGCCGTTATCTTCAGACACCCCAGAAGAGGAAATTAGATGGTATTACAGATGGTTGTGAGCCACCATGTGGTTGCTGGGAATTGAACTCAGGACCTCTGGAAGAGAAGCTGTTGCTCTGAACCGATGAGCCGTCTCTCCAGCCCCTCTTAATCATTTTCTATTTTAGATTTTTATTATTTTTTTTGTGTATGAGTGTTTCACCTGTGTGTGTGTGTGTGTGTGTGTGTGTGCGCGCGCGCGTCTCAAATGTGTCTGGTGCCCACGAAGGTCAAAGAGGGCATCAGATCCCTTAGAACTGGAGGTATGTTGTGAGAAACCACTTGAGTGCTGGGGAAGTGAACTTAAGTCTTGTAGAGGGTAAAAGAACAGCAAGTGCTCTTAACTACTGAGCCATCTTTCCAGTCCCACAGAACTAAAACTGAACTAGTAAAAAAGATTCTCATCAACATGATACATTAGACACTATAAATGTTATGTCATAAAATGTTATCTGCATTCCATAATAAACCAAAAAGTTGGTGAGAAGTGCACAGATTATTACCTGAAGTTTTACTCAGCTCTGCTGACAATACAGCTGTCAGGGATCTGTCCTCTTTCTCTGTATCAGAAGGAAGTTTTTTCTCTGCTTCTTTCGTAAGTACTTTGGGTTTAACTATGTTGCCCGTTTCTGTTTGAGGTTCCAAAGCAGAAACATTTGGAAGCAGTAAGGACACCTTAGATGCACTGGACCTATTTTTGGAGAATTCATCTGAGACATGTACTTCATCTTTAGGATATATATTCTTGAAAGAAAGGTCACAGGGCAATTCTGAGCAAGGCAATGAATTGGTCCCACTCTGGACATTAGCAACTTCACTTTTGTTGGATACTTCTAGGTCAGTGTGCTCCTTGGCTAATGTAGGAGAACCATCTTTAGCACTGACAAATGTGGGAAACTCATCTATTATCTCAATTGGAGATGAATCTGAAAATGTTTCACTTTCTTTTATTTTGTCTTCCTTAGAAGAAAGTAAGTCATCATTTGAATAAATCGCAGCATTAAACTCTTCCATTTGCAAAGAAATTGTTTCCTTTTTGGTCAATGATGGAATTTCATTAGATGCATCATCTTTTGTAATATGTAAATTGGGCTGAAAAGACTCTAAATATGGCTTTCCTATCTCCTGAGGTGAAGCACTAAGTCTCTCCTTATGTTTGTGTTGTGTCACTGTCTCAGACACTTCAGTGAGACTCTCCTCTGTGAGCATCACAGCCTCCTCTTGTGTTTGTGGGACTTCAGGAATTGAATCATCACTAAATAAGTCAACTGGTTCAGATTCAGGTGAGGAATCCTCCACTAGCTCAGAGTGATCAGGCACCAACTTCTCAAATTTTGCTATTTCTGAATAATTAGAGAAATCTGGACTTGGCTCAGTGGAGAGCTTTGTTTCTTTAATTAAATCACATGCAATGGATATATAAGGAGCTTCCATTTCCTGAACAGCTGCATTAAAACTTTCAGGCTCTTTAATTTCTTCCTTTGTTCCTGAAGCTCTCGGTGCTACATTCATGGCTTCTTCATATGGTGGGGGATTTTCAGGCTCAAGCTTTATACTGTTGTAACTAACTGGAGACGGTACTTCTAGAGGGGATACATTGGGCTGCGCTACAGAAGCACCAGCGCTTGGGAGGAGAGAATTTAACGGTGCTTCCATAACAATATCAGGTAAAACTGGTGATGGAGTTGCTTCAGCTTCCTCAAATGATGGGCAAAGCTGTGCTGTGGGGTAAAGTGACTCTTGTATAGCTTCTGATGTCTGGACCAAGTCCACTTTTGTTTCATAAGCAATCTTTGTACCTGTGGCTTCATTCAGTTCACTTTCACAAGCTTCCTGAACTAAATCTGGCGTTAGACCTTCAGGCATGTTTGCCACTACTGCCTCAGTCACCTTGGATAAATTATCTGTTGTGACATAATCTACCTCAGAATCCTGTACTGCTACAAGGAAAGGATTTGACGTTTTGGGGCTAGTCTTCTCTGTTATAATTTGGGCCTTCCTTTCTTCTATTTTTTTTTCATCTGTTTTATTTTCTGAAGTGTGATCTTCTAACAAAGGGAAAATGTTTGCTTCGGTGCTTTCGGTTGCTGAGGTAAAGGAAGCACAGGAGATGTATGCTCTGGAGCCATCCTTTCCAGGTTCTGGGGTACTGGGGAAAGAAGCCGCCTCATTTCTGCTTTCACTATCCTTCCCAGGACTTTTTTGCTCCAGGCTATCTTCAAAGCATTTTTTGTCCACTTTACTTTCCATATTAGCTCTAGCAGCCAGCACATCCCTACTTCCCTCATAAGTGTCTTTCACTTCCCATGCTTGTTCAAATGGCTTAAAGTCTGCATACTCTTCCCTCGCAGGGGCCACCACTGACATTTGCATTTCATTAAAAATGTCCATTGTCTTTTCTGGAGACATAACTCTGTCTTCTTTAACCACTTTAGTAAGGGTCACAGGTGACTCTTGTGGATCATGAAGGGCTGCACTACAAACTAAATCCTCTGGGTCGTTACTGCTCACAATTACTTCTTCCTTAGTGTTTTCTACTAATATGGTTGACTCTCCTTTTGGGGAGCCATTGAAAGATGATCCCATTTCTGAGTATTCTAATTCTGAAAACTCTGCTAAATCTCTATTTACAAATGGATTTGTTGCCCTCTCTGGCAATTCTCTAGAAGCTTCATTTAAAGTTTCTTCAATAGTTCCTTCTGTGGATGACACTGCTGATAAGTTACCAAGGTATCTGTGTTCTTTAAAAGAAACAGTGGAGAGAGGAGACAGAGAAGGAAGAGAGGCAGCAGTTTCAAGCAGGACAGATGGGAAATCCTCTTGACCAGACGAAACAGTGTTACCTGGCTGCTCCTTCAAATCCATAATTTTTTCTGTGGCCATGGACAGAAAGGAAAATTAGAGAATGCCAGTGTTCTCAGAGCTAATGCAAGTTCTATGACATGTTAATAAAAGTGTTAGTAAACACTTATTATTAAATGAAATATGAATAGCACTTAGTTAATAAATATACAGACTTGGAACATTACTGAAAATATTAATTAACTATTGTCAATTTTAAAGAGTACATGGCTACTGTACAACATAGGTAACAGTGTTGTCTACCACACAGCCAAGTGAAGACTCTAAATAATGTCACTACAAAGTAATTAAAAACATCTAAGATGATGGATATGCTAATCAGCTAGACCTGACCATGCAACAATGAATAATGTATGGAATCATCACACCGTACCCTATACATAGTTATTAATTTAAAATACCTAAAAAAAAAAATAATGTACAGTTTCAGAGGCAGTTACCTACCATGCAGAGATATAAATCAAATCTGAGAAAACCTTGATGTTACTAATTTTAAAAAGCTATTTCTAAATAGTTTAAAGAGAAAGTTAGGATTTGATGAGTTGAGTACCCAGTTGCATAGGCCAGACAGGGTACTGGATAATCAAAGGCCAAGAGACAGGTATTCCATTACCTAAAGGCCTGTGGCTATACAAAAGCAAACTATTTGAAAAAAAATGAATGATTATGTAAATATAAACCAAGGGTCCAAGAATTCCTTATGAATTCCAATTATGAATCAAATCCTGACCATGCCTCTCTTGGATGTAACATATAAAATATAAATTTAGTCTGTTTTTTTTTTCCAGTGAAAACTACATTCTTGGACCAAGATTGATTTCTAGTAAATGCAAAGTCATCTGCTGAGTTAACACTAGAGTGAGTGAGAATGCACAGACAAAGGCTGGCAGAAAGGACTTGCCTGCAGAGGAGATCACAGGCTCAGATGCAGCAGGAAGAGCAAAAAGGGTCTCATCTGAAAAACAAACAGAACACCACCTCAGCAGAAATACAAGCAGGCTGGACAAGTGAAGGCAAGAGACTAAGCAAGGGTAAGTTCACAATGAGTTAACCACGTTTTTAGAGAAAAGGCTAAGTAAGGCAGAAAGGAAATAGGAAATAGTAACTAATTCTCATGTATAACTAAATGTTAGTCATTGTCTTAGAGGCAGTACAGCATGTTTCTACTGAGTTTTGACCAAAGCGGTTTTCCACACAGTATTATCACTTTATATTGCATCCAAGTCTTGTCCTACTCCGATCAAAACTTTAAAAGATTAAATATGATAAAATTAATAACTATTTCATGTAATCATTTGTTCCCAGCATATGTTCCATTTAAAAGAACACTTTCTGAGAATTACATATTTTTTTTTACATTCTTCTCTTATAGTACATGGCAGCACTGTACAGTACTGAAGATAAGTCATATGTGTCACTGTTCAAATGCCACTCAAAAATAAAAGCAACCTTCCTCTTATTATCATTAGTTACCTTGTCATTTGTTTTAAGTATTTTATACCCTACAATTTACTTTGCTTACCACCCTTCTGTCATAATGGTGGTAATGGTTCCCCTTTAAATAAAAATTAAAAACAATTCAACAACAACAAAAACTAGTTTCACAACTGGAAGCACTTCTATAATTAAGCTCTAGTCTTTCCTACATAAAATACAGCAATGTTTGTGCCCTGGCCACATTCCCAGGTTGAATCTTTAACCTTCTACATTAGATGTCCAAATA
>JADRCC010574726.1:0-14470 GCA_019843855.1 Hylomyscus alleni | reverse complement strand
AAAGTTCCTTTGAGAGCAATAGCTGTCATTGGTGTGAGCAAGAATCTCAGCAAGAAAGGAAAAAAAAAAGTAGAAAAACCTCAGACCAAAAGCATATAGCTCGTATACAAGAGAGACAATTTGAGAATACAGGTGCATATGGAACATGCACACACATATCAGATAATAGCTTTCTCATGACAACTATAGTGTAACATCTGGGTGATCATTGAATGTTGAAGAGCTCTGTGTAGTGCCCCCCCCCCCCAACGCCATGTTCTGCTGCTCTCGTCCAACCTAAAAGAAAACAGCTGCAATTCTTCACAATGCTAAACATAACAAACTTCTGACGATTTAGTATTAGAAGTACTTTTGGAAGAAATCAAACCTTGATTAATTCAAACCCAGCATTGAAAAGCAAAATAAGAAATCTAGCCTGGATTCCTGTCTTGGCTGAGGAGAATTCAATATCTATTCTTGTGGTCAAGGGCAATGGTGCTTGCCTGCCAGGGCTTAAGAGCTGCTTGTGATGTGCATTGAGACACTTGGTGCCTTCTGACTAAGACTAGCCTTTGCTTAGGGGTAGAAATTTTAATTAAAAAAAATCAGATATGAGGTATCAGAGAGATAGCTGAGAGTTACAGTTCAATCCCTAGAACTCATGGGATAAACCTAGGCTTGAGGACAAGTATGTGTAATCCTGCACCGCACAGAAGACAGGAGAATCCCTAGGACTCACTGGCTAGCCATCATAGTCAATTCTAGGCCAATGAGAGACTATCTCAAATAAAAGATAAATAGTTTGGGGGAGAAAAGTGCCCTCCAATTGCACGAGTACATACATGTACATATTTGCATTGTGCGCATGTGAACACACACACACACACACACAAACGAGAACAAGGTATATGGCCAAAAAACCCAGCCCAATTACTAAGACGAATTAGGGCCACAAGGCAATTGATGGCTGCTGACAGTAAGAGAGTCACTCTCCTTTAGGAATATGTCTGTTACTCATACCCCTAATGGAAAGCTACATACCTATATGTGCATACAGGTAGCACTAATTGGGATTGGGATGTTATTAATAACAAAATATAAAAAAAAGAAGACATGACGCTAAGAAAGATATAGGATGAGAACTCTAGGGGAAATTGCAGGAGAGTAGTGATAGATTATATGATTAATATATACTATATACTGTATGGAACTTTCAAAGAATAAAAGACACTACTTAAAGAAAAGTACAAGACACATATAAAGGACCCAGGCCATAGTGCATTGACTTTAATAAACAACCTCAGTTTCTAACAACAAAGGAAGGAGCAGATCAATTGTGGTTTACTTGTTAAATAGAGATTGAATTCTGCAAGTCTGCAACATGGTCTCACCATTATGAGAAAGATGAAAAGAAAAAAATCACTCAAAAAAAAAAAATACAGGCACACAAATAAGCATATGCCTCACCACTCATCAAGGAAACTGCTCTTTCCAATAGATGGAGACCATTATAGAAAACCATAACTGGTCAAAAGGAAGAGAACAACTGTTTTTTGCTATGTCCAGACCCAATAGAGAGATCTACTGCGCCTAGTGCTTCCAGAACATCACAGACATCAGCAAAAGAGTTGTAAGAGCCCAAGAGCCCCCAGGAAATCTGATGTGAGGTTCACTCCCCTGGAAATAACACCTCAACAATATGGCTACCTAAATATGGACACCCCGAAAAGACATGCTAACGTGGAAGGGGGAACCCTCATGGGGTCCACCCCTGGACAAAGAACTATAGACAATTATGGAATGCTGAACGTAGGAGAAATACTGTTCCCCAGGCTGAGCCCTTTAATCTGTTACCCAATGCTAAGTGGTCAGCCCTGAAATTGTGTACATACAAGCAACACCAAAAGGATTCAACCTGTTGTGTTTATACATTTAAGCATCTGTATACTTAAATAATCATAACAAAGAAAATGAGGTCACGAATTTTAGGTGGAGCAATGGGGGGAATGGACCATGGAAGGAGTTGGAGGAAGGAAAGGGAAGATGAAATCAATTTAAATATATGTTAATTTTAAAATAAAACATATAAACCAGTGGAAAATATGTGTAGGGTAGTATCACCGCTCCTTTCTTTAAAACCCATTTATAGGAATAAAGACTAAACCCATTTAAGACTATATAAAAATGTTAACTGTAATAACCAGACAGCAAAATTCTCTATAACTTTTATTAATTTTCTTTCTGTGCTTTTCAGTTTTCTAATTTTTTTCACTTACTTTTATAATGGAGGAACTTGAAAGCATCTATGCCCCTGACATTACTTACTATGAGGTACAGTATCCTTTCTAAGACAATGTTACAATAATCAGACGTGACTGGGTGTGATTGCTTTATACCAGCAATCAGGAGACAGAGGAAGGCAGATCTCTATCTTGAAAACCAAAAAAAAAAAAAAAAAAAAAAAATCATATGTGTCTTACTCTTATTTCAAAATCTATTTTGATGCAGCTAAACAATTACATGTAATTCAACATAAAGTAGTCTTTGAGTGATCCTAGACAGCACAAGAATGTGGTTTTTAGCCTCTCACTCCATTCATAACTAAAAAGAGGTTCTTCAGTAAGGTTGAGAAGTGATGGATTTTTATGAATGCATGATGCTTCAAAAGGCACAGCTCTTAGTTCATAGATAAAAAGCACATGCATGCTTACGCCCACAACTCTCCTGCACGCTCCTGTTCCCCCATGCCCAAACACCACTAATTTTACTTTCATAAACATATTTCCAAAATTGCAGGTTTGAGGTACTTAGCATTTGAAGACTCTACGACATTAATGAGTCAGAGAACAGTGGGAAAGTTTTCCCTTTTTTTTTAAAGTAAAGATAAAAACCGTCTGCAGTCATTAGAGAAAAATAATCTCACTCATGGTAAGTAAGACTGAAATTAAAATGGATGCTGTTCCCCTGTTTGTTTGAGTGATGACACAGCCAGCCATTAGCTCAAATCAGCTCTTGCTGCTGCAATCAATTCTTCCCTGAATTTATCAAGCATTGTTATGTTGGACTTATAGATGAATTTTTATGTCTTCTCCGTATTAAAAAAAAAAATTCTTCAACATATTTTTTTTATTTCTGTAAAGCCACAAAAAGGTTCTATTTTTTCCTAAAACTAGCCAGGTTGAGGGGAGGAGGAGAATATGCCAACAGCCTAAAATCAGATAAGTAAAGTTACATTATGAAATAGAGCTCACCAAGATAACCAAGGGGACAATTAGACAGCCCTGACAACTTCACTTCTGCAAGTTCATTGATGGGACAAGATGATGAGGAACCCCTTCATTTTGAACCTTATGCCCTAAAACCAAGCAGTTGGAGCTGCCCCTCCCCAATGCCTCCATCGAAGAGATGAATTCACTCCCTCATGTTTGCTGCATGGAGTGACAGGGCCAGGGGACTTCTAGACTAAGCACCTGGTCAAGGCCGTTATGTGTTACACTGATATGCTAGAAGATAATTATCACATTGGGTTTTGTAATGGTTTACAAGGAACAACCCACATGCAAACAGAGTCGGCATTGATGACTGACCACCTATGCATTAGCTTTTTGTCACATAAAAAAAAAATACTAGAAACAATTACCTTGTAAACTAAAAAGACTTACTAGGTTTAAAGATCTGAAAGCTAGGAGAAATCTAAGATTAGGTGACGCATTGTTTGGGTCCACTGGTAAAGGTAGTATGTCATGGTGGCTTACGTAGTTGGCTCAGCAAATCACTGGTATACCAAAGAAATAGAAAAGAAATAGAAAAGAAATAGAGGGAAAGAGAAGTAAGGGGCAGTCCTATGGGTTGCTTCACTGTCAGGCACACCTCCAGTGACCTCTTTCAAGGACCCCACCTCTTACACTGTCTGCCGGTTCCCAATAGATCTACTCAGAGATCAATCCTCTGACAGATAGACATTTTAAGGACATTCAGCAGTCTATTAAAAGCCACATGACTTAGAGAAAGGAGACCCAGTGACAAATAAGACAGGTCCATTCCCTGGAATTTGAAATCATCTCATCAAACTCAGAAACATATATTATGAACTGTATTACACATTGCATTAATACATATAATTCATGAGTCCTTAGTGTGAGCCAGGAAAGAGGTCTATTGTATACAATCATCATCATCATCATCATCATCATCATCATCATCATCATCACTACTACCAACCACCACCACAAAAATAATAGCTCCTCCTGTTTGATAAGTAGAAACAGCCATGTACCAAGTACAATAACCTTGGGACATAAGTATCTCATTTTCCTCATATGTCTTATCTCCCAGCCATGGGTGAGAGAAGACTGTTTCATGAGGTCAGGTCACAGATAATAATGAGAAAATTGAGACTAGAGAACATATCTGCCTGAATCTGAACCCCAAGCTCATGCCTGGACTCCCTGACACTGGCCCCCAAAAATGGTCAGCTACACTGGAAATTTTCCAAGTCCATCATCAGTGAGGCACAAGAAGCTAAAATTAGACACAATACTCATGGGTCAAGAGCTGTCCAAAGGCTGATATCATCCCTGAACAGCTGGCCCTCCCTTCTGTCTGGCCAACCATAAGAGCTGACGAATATAGGCTGGACTCAAGCCCAAGGGTCCTCTGGATGCATCTAAAATGGGCCAGATAAAATGCCCTCAGACATATGCTGCTGTGTGCCATCTTCTAGAGCATGAGCAAGGGGGAGAATATCCCTGGTATTGTCCTAAGGCAGTGGTTTCCAGCTGGGAAAACTTTTCTCGATTGTCCTCTACAGGGAGACAGACATTCAGCAATATCCAAAGATCCATTTAGCTGTCAAACTGGAAAAAAAGGGGATGCTATCAACTTCTAATGGATAGAAACCAGAGATGCTGCTCAATATCCTTCAAGGCCTGGTAAAGTACATCTCAACAAAAAAAAATGACCTGTCCCAAATGCCAACAGTACCACTTTGAGAAGCTACCCCGGCACATGTCTGTACTGTCTGATGGATCATTCAAATAAACTGGATTTGATGGCAGAATTGTGTACCCTGGCTTGTTAATGTATTCATATTTACTTTTTTTTTAAAACTGTTGTGACCAAACACCTAACAGGAATTAATTCACGAAGGAAGGGTTTATTTTGGCTTATGGTGTGAGGGTACAGTCCATTGTGGCAGGGAAGGCCACAGAAGTAACTCGTGGCTGTGGCTACAGGAAGGCTGCTTGCTGACATATTGGTGGGCCAGGAACCAGAGGCCGTGCTAAACCTTGAGTATTTTAGCCTTTTCCTCCTTTTCGTCTATCCAAGATCCCAGCCCACAGCATGGCGCTGCCTACACTCAGGTTAGGGTATCATCCCTCTGTAAAGCCTGTCCAGGACAGCACTGACAGATACACAGACATGCCCAAAACTGGGCCTCACCAATGCCTTGGGCATTTCTTATTCTAATCAATGAGAGCAAAGAGCAAAGATGAATAGTCGTGCTGAGAAAGCAGCCTAGTCTAGGTTGTAGGCTTCAAAGTGGGATGCAGAAAGACGAGGACAGGTCTCAGTGTGTGTGTGTGTGTGTGTGTGTGTGTGTGTGTGTGTGTGTGTGTGTGTCTGAATCTTTACATTTTTAGTTCTCATGTTTAACAGTGTTCATCAGGCAGCATCAACAGCACAAAACGTGATTTAGCTTATTCACAGTAACACATAGTGTGAGAATATCATAAATCATCAGACTAGATAAAAGGCATCCTCCAACCACACATCTCATGAGTCTGAATTCTCATGGCTTTCCCCCATGGCCTCTAAGATGCTATCTAAACTTCTGTATGGCACTGCCAAGGCCTTCTTCAATATATAACTCTAACCTTTCACATCTCCCCTTGGTTCTTGAACATCATCCACACAAGGTCAAGGATTGCACTGTTTACCTAGCATATGTCTTCCAAACCTGCAGAGCCCAACAACCCGCATGCTAGGTGCCTAAAACAAACATTCATGAGTTACCTTCATAAATTAATGGAGTACCGAATACAGATATGAATTCAAGGAGATCTAGCCTGGATCTCCAGTTTCAACTCTAATAATTGTATGGCCTCTGTTTAGCAACCCTACAGGAAGAATTGGGAACTCTGATTCCCACAGGACTGTGCAAAGAATTAAACCCAATGCGGTTTTGCTCGAGTAATTCTGGTTGCCCTTAGTCTCTCCTCTCTCCTGCTTTGCCCTAGGTTTAGGGGATTTGGATAAGTCAGAAACTGTCAGACCCAAGTGTCATCATCTAAAATCTCGTTGTGGATGTTCCTCCTACTTCACAGTGTAGGCACGAAAGATTAAATCAGAAGGATGCTGGTAACTAATGAAATAAATTCAGAGGATTTATAAATATAAAGCTGTTTTCCTCAAACTGCCACCCCACAACCTTTTACCAAGGGATTTCTGATAATTACTCCTTTACCCAATTTGGAAAAAGTAAAGGTCGACATTCAAAAAGGAAAGAGTTTGGTTCAAATGAATCTGTGTGGCTTTTTATTTTCTGCTTACCCTGTTTTACCTTCTCAGCTGAGAAAGTGCTTAAATATTGCAAAATCAGGGATTTCAACAGTGGTAAATCCGGTTGATCAGCGTGGTGTGTGGGTTTTTTTTTTCCTAGAGGGAATTGATTCACAGGCTGTGAAAACACATTGCCTCACAGACTGACCACACAGCCCGGCATAGACGCTGACTACCTCCCGGACTGGACTGACGTCAAATCGCAGGGCACATGGCCCCCGAGCACTTCCAAATCAGCACAAATCCTACCACCCACGTATGACCTGGGATTCGTGCTTGATCATCTGCAATTCCAAGTGTGTATTTTTAAACTTTTGAAAATGAAGTGTGTTCATATAAGCACTCTCCAGAAAGGTCAAAAGCAAGCAGGAGCCAGGGCGCGCTCTTGGAGGGGCCCAAGCTCGTGGCACCTTGCCCAATAGGAGCGTAGGAGATGCAGAAAGCTCAACCCCCAACCTAGATTTTACCGGCATTTTCAAACTTTCTCCCCTCACTCTCCCTACTAGAGTTAATAACAATAATAGCTCACCGTTTTAAGGCACTTCAGTTTTTTAAAGGAGTAATGAATATGATCGCCTCGGTTCTTTAAATTGCAATTGCTTACTTATGTCAGCGTAAGATACTGTGCTCTTTACAGGCTCCTGAAGGCTCCTTTTCTCAACACCCTTAGTGCCTCCCTGGCATGTGCATGGCTCACAATAGGTACTCAATTTTCATTTTTTTTCTTTTTTGAAGCCAACAGCTACAGCAATAAGTAGCTCTGGATGAGGAGAACACTGAAATCAGAGACCTTACACTGTGTGCCCAAACCTGTTTTACTTTCTGTGTGTATGCAGGTACATGTGGAAGTCAGAGCTTAAAACAATAGGTGCCTTTCTTGATTATTCGCCACTTTATTATTTTTTTCTTTAGACGTGTAGCTATATAGCTGAGGTTGACTTTGAACTCGTAATCCTCCAACCTATACCTCTCCCATGTTGCAATTAGAGCTACACGTATGGTGCTGGATATCAAACCCAAGGCTTAATGCATGCTGGGCAAGCACCCGACCATCTGAGCTACAGCCTTAGTTCCTCCACATTGGTTTTTGAGACAGAGTCTCTCATTGAACTTGGAGTCCCATTTGGTTAAACTAGCAGGTTAACAAGACCGAGGGATCTTCCTGACTTTGCCTCCTCAGCCCTGGTATTATAGGTACATGCTGTTATATCCAGATTTTCTCATGGGTACTAGAGATCTGAACTTGTGTCTTTATACTTTTAGCATCAAGTAGCAAGCATTTTACCAAACATGCCATCGTCTCCCTAGCCCATCCTTTTCTAAGTTATAGGGAAGGCCAGCAGTTAAGTCTTCTGATCTCTAGTTCTAGATCTACCAGGGACTCTAACTGAAAAGGCAATCCTTACCTAAGAATGGTAAATAGAAAGAAAGCTGACTGTCACTCCCCTGAGCACAGCTAGAGAAGGTGATGCCAAGATTCAAGAAACAGGAGATGAATCCTCACGGTGAATTCATATTGATTCCATTCCTTTTTGGCTTAGGCATATTTTTGTGTGTGGATCTGATATAAATGCTTCAGTTTTCGTGTGTGGTTGAACTGTATGGAGAATGTCAAGGTAGACCCTGACAGTCCCAAGGATCCAGGGAGTAACACCAGCTTAGCCAGACCAGACCTCTGCATCTGGAGTGAACAGACTAGAATTAAATCCAATTTTAGCACTTTAAAACAACAACACTACTTTTAGAGAGTGTTTAATCTCTTCGTTCCTCCATCTTTGCATCTATTAAATGGCAGACATAGTAGATCTTACTTCCCAGGGTATTATAAAGATTAAAGGAGTTCAAATATTTTTAAATGCTTACACCATCAGACCCATGGGCATCACACACTAATAAATAGTCTAGCAGCTGTGTTCAGCAGCAGCCCTCATGCCAAATATGGGATATATATGAATGTGGTTGAGCATATTTGTAGACCCTAGCATCATGACGCAACATCAAAGGTTGGACATCCTTCTGGAAACTCTCCCTCTTTGATATTACTTGCCGTTGTTTCTCACTCATTCTAGCCATTGTCTTCTTGTCACTCACCAGCACTGGTCAAAAGACTGGCTGTGCAGATTGCCTGTCTTCCAACTCACCTTCTCTGAACCATCCTCTTTCCATTCCCTGTGTCAGCCCTTGGCAGATGAAGAGCCTCACTTGATTGAATACATGGCCTCCCTGTGTCCTATAGGAGGCAACCAACCTATTCATTTGGTATCTAAGTTACTTTTATAACAGAGCTGAGTATTCAGTAAAGTCACGGCCTGGGCTTCAGTGACAAGCCAGTTAGGGAATCCATCTTACCTTTGACACTTATTTGCTCTCTAACCTGAAGCAAGTTGAATGAGCTCTCTGAGACTCTTCACTGATAAAATGAAGCTTTTATCATAACAATGAATTGTTAATGTTAGAAAATGCCATGAGATTTAAATGGAGTGATACACTCAAAGCATTTCCTGTTAGGAGCTGCTCTCCAAACAGGGCAACTAAAACTAAACTCGCTGAGGCTCATGTAGCAACTTGCATATCCAACTCAGCTCCCTAATGCATATTCCTCCAAAGAGAACCACAAGGCCTGATTCTAGAAAAACCTACTAGCATTTGCTTAAAGGGCAAAAGAAGCCCAGTGCAATGAGCAGCCTATAGCCGTGCTCCTCTCCCAAAGCTCTCTCAGAAGAAAGCTTAGAGAATGGCAGTCACTGGCCTTGTAGACTCTTTTAGCAGTTGAATTCACTCTTATATCTGTGGACGCAGGTCATCTAGAGACTACTTCCAGGGCTAGTGTGATAGTCTATGGATGGCCTCTGCAAACTAACCAGAATTCAGGGATGGCAATAGTTCAAGACTAACCCTTAACCAGGGTAGTCCTTGTCACCTGTTTCATCTGCAGCCAAAGTTCAGAAACCACTGTCAAAGATTCTTTATTTTGTATTGCCAGCATGCTCTTGGTGACTCATGGGTTCTACCAAGGGGTCTTCAGCCCACTCCCATGGCCTTCTGTGAGTTATCTTTCATGTGAATTCAACTTGCCTAAGAGGGATGCCTCCAGATCCACATATACAGACACAAATGTCTCCATACTAGGGCTTTCCTCTGGAGAGCTAGCAGCTGAGTAAACAATTTCCAACAATCAACTTAAAATATAGATGCTATATAGACAAAGGTATGTTCATGTGCTTGCATATGTATTATGCATACATACATGTATGCATGGAGGCATATATGTCTATGTACACATATGTATCTTTTTGTGTATGACACACAAAAATGGAAAAAGAGCAGGAGCTAAGCTGTGCCTTCAAAAATCCCCCAATTGATTATCTAGCATGGCATGTTGGCACAGGTAATTGAGAAAATTGAAATTATATGTTTGTACAGAGATAATCTACGTTTCAAACTATCAGGTATGGGAGGAGGAACACTGATGAATACTTTAAAATCACACTTCACAGGGGCTTAATATGGGACTAATTCAGAATCACAGAGTTGAAGAGTTATGGGCCTCCACATAAAAGGTACCAGTTCACTGAGCACCACAGAGATGGAGAAAACACACATAAAAATTCCGACAAGAATGGAATGTAAGGCAAAAGCACAATTTCTTCCCAATCTGGACTATCAGCAGGATTTGCGCATGGTGTCTGAGGTTTTCTGGGGTAGATGGTACATTACAGTGGAGCGTCAGCACTAATGCTACATGGCAGCTCCGCGCAATACCATCTGCTTCGCCGGGAACTGTTAATATAGTTGTAATTATCTACTTCTAAGCACTTTATTGGGAATATCATTTGCAAATTAATCAACTACAGACCGGCAAAACAAATGACATGCTTCCCTGAAAACAACAGCATTACTTTACGTTCTTTTCCTAAGGATTTAGGGAAGCCTGTGTGAGTGGGAAGAGGGTTTTATGCATGCCTAGACAATTGTGCCCTGTGTAGAAAAGTTGGGCAGAAAGAATTATAGTTGAGGGCTTTCCATAAAAGTCTTGGGAAGATTTTGGAAACAGAAAAAGAAAAACCATAAAATCTAAAGAAATGGGCAATATCACCTTGCAGCTAACAGACAGCTGACTGCCATTCCAACTATGGTAAAGACAATTCCCAGAGTGCTCAACACCTGCCATCTTGAGCAGTGTGTGAGTCTGTACTCACTGACATAACATCCACAATGTGTGTGGAGTAAGGATGCATCAATGACAAGGCCAAGTCAGTCCCAGAGTCAGCGAGCACGCAAGTTAGAGGATGGCAGATACACCCAGGACCACCCATACTTCATTCTCCTGTCATAACAGAAATACTCTCACAACAGTCAAGATCTGGAAACTGAGGAGCAAAGGAATCTCAAGAATCCCCAGAGGAAAAAAGGCAAACTCTTTAAAAGGCAGAAATGGCACCAGAGGGCCATGGAACTCGCAGCAAGGGGTACACATGCATTGAGCATGTGTCTTGCTTCTTGTTCTTTGTAACCAAGCAAATAGCTCTAAATCATGGATCTTTGAGTGTGTGGCTACAAGCCAGAAATACAGCAGGAAACGAACAAACAAAAAGAATCTTGATCGCCACTGTTGACCAAATGCACCTTCAGCTGGCAGCAGATCTGAGGGGGAAAAGCCAAGGACATGCCATGCTGGCTCTCTTGCTTAGGAGGTTCGGCCCCGAGTATGGTTCATTTGGGACACAGCGCTCTTTCTCTCCCAGGCTGCACACAGACAAATGACACTTCTGTGAATTCACCAGTGTCTTGTCAGCTCATAATTCTTGCAGTCAGAGAGCCCCCCGTGTAGTGCAGAGGAAATCATGCCCGCTTGCCCAGACACAGAACACACTTGCACAGAACTGGCTTAGGAACACAGTTGGATTTCAGTGGCTGCAGAGAGAGCTTATTGGCCTCATTAAAATGATTTTTACTAAGATCCTTAGAAAGACAGTGAAAAAGAACAGCAGAAAAGAGGGAGTCTTTCTTTAAAAAAATAATGTTTTGAGATAGGGTCTTGCTACATACTCTGTATGACTGTTCTTGAACTCTAAACTGGCCTCCGGAGTACGAGAATTAAAAAGTTGCAACATCAGGCCCAGTTTAAATCAGATACCCCAGTCATGAATCTTGCCTTTTATAATGACCAGTTTCATAATCTCATATTTTTCTTTTACTAATAACATTGGGAGAGGTGTGAGTGTGTGTGTGTGTGTGTGTGTGTGTGTGTGTGTGTGTGTGTGTGTGCGCGCACGCACGCGTATGCACATAGACAGGAGATCAACAGACTATTGTTCTTGTGGTACTATTTACCTTATTTTTTGAGAAACCATCTCTCATTAGCTTGGTGCTCACCAAGTAGGCTGAGCTGGCTATCCAGCAAGCTTCACCGATACACTTGTCTCTGTTGCCCTGGCACTGGGATTGCAAACACCATACCTGGTTGATTTTGCTTAGGCTCTGGGGGAAATCAAACTCGGATCCTCATACTTACAAGGCAAGCATTTTACTAGCTGAACTATGACCTCCAGCCCCATCCATCAGCTCTTGATAGATCCATTTACAGGGTTTACTTGCAGTTCCGAAATGTCACTATACTATTAGGGAAGAAAGGGAGAAATGAATGGAGTTTAAAACAAAAATGATGTTCTGACAGAGAGGAAATAAAGCATCATCCTGTGAATCCATAGTTCTCTCTGTAGGTCCATGCAGAAAGGGTGAGAAAATCATAGTTAGGAAAACCTTATGCTGAATTAGGACAGAAGTCTCTCAGTTACAATATGAACATGTTGGATTTTTGTAATACTGAGATGTCTTGGAAAATGGGCTCACCTGTGGAGAATAAAGCCCTTTGCCCATTAGTTACTGTAGCCTACCCCATACCTGAAAGACAGACAGTGAATACTCTAGGCATGGTACAAGGGGCTGTAGGTACTACAACTCAATCTACCTCTAGTTTACATGTATGTGCAAACCTCTGCAGTGAATTTGAAGGGGTACACCTAAGGCAGGTGCTAGGGTTCGTGTTAGAAGGATAGGATTTAGGTTAGATGTTATTTATCTGACCTGTCCAAACTTGCACAATGATCTCGTGGTTCAGGCCCGTCTATTCTGCAGACTTCACTTTGAAAAGACAGAACATCACATATCCCACTGACTCAATTATCAGTTTGTTTGTTTGTTTGTTTGTTTGTTTGTTTAAGTGTGGAAAGGGCATAATTGTGTTCTTTCAAGTTGAAGAGATACATGGAGATTGGTTCTGCTCTTTTGTGATTTTGGGTTTGGGCTCAAATTATTTCTTTCATGAAGCATTGCTTAAAAATAAACATCCATGGGCCCCAGTCTTTATTCAAATATTTGAGGTGGATTTAAAATGACAGTTTCCAGAACCTACAGACAAATCTTATTACCAGGGGAAAAAAAGTAGTAAGTAAATCTTACCCAAGAAGGGATCATGCTAACAAGCCCTTCTTGGATTTTCTAAGCATTCAAATTCTCCCTAAGGGAGTATTCATCAAGCTTCCAGATCTGGTTGAGTGACCTTGTGTGCATTGTTTAATCTCTGTGTGTGTATAAATCTTTCTTCTTACAATAATATCTGCACCACTGTCAAAAGATCACATGACAGAGAGCACTTGACCCTCACTTGGTCCTCAGTGTGCTAAATGTATGTCCCACTAATGTCTGAAGCAAATTTCTGCAGCCTCTGGAACTAAGGTGGTGTGTAAATATAGACACACTTACTAAGAAGGAAGAAGTACAGAGAAGGGGCTAAGGAGATGAAAAGATGAAGATCATGTGGGTCCTTCAAGGATTTTTCTCCCAAATATGTCAAGCTTAACTTTGCTTGACTTGTACAACACTCATATTCTTTGGAAAGAGTAGATCATGAGGATGATTAGAGCACTGTGACAAGGTTTTTATGACCAAAGATAGAAAAGCAGAATAAATCACTTGCTGAGAAAATGTAGGAATCAAACCTTCACTCTTGATTATATGAGCTTCTTTGAACCGCCCCACACCTTCACAGAAGTCAGCCCAAGCATACAAGGATATGGAGACTAGAAGGTATCTAGACAGTACCTGCTGTCACTGTTCAGTTAATATAATAATAATAAGGTCTTGGAAGGTATTGGATGGTGACCGTGGAGACAAGGAAGGAGGCT
Organism: Hylomyscus alleni; assembly: GCA_019843855.1. NCBI lineage: Eukaryota > Metazoa > Chordata > Mammalia > Rodentia > Muridae > Hylomyscus > Hylomyscus alleni. The sequence goes on along the minus strand of JADRCC010574726.1, from coordinate 743 downwards.
TAATATAAGACAAACATCAGGACCTAGTAATTGGCTTAAAATGGCAAGTGATACTTCCAATTTTTGGCAGTTATGTATTCCTCTAATGTTTTCCCAACAAATGAGTAACATTTATATAAAAATAACAGAAGTCTTAGAAATCGTCAAAGTAAATAATATATGTTTGAATATAGGTATTAACCTATATTGGGTGCCTGGGAAAGCTGGTGTCACCTATTTAAACTTAGGAAATCTAGAAAAGCAGGAAGTCTGGAGCATGGGATGTAAAACGGTGCTGAAGCTCCTGAGGGATACTCTGAGCCCAAGAAGCTGGTAGGGTACACAGAAACACTTAGTGTTCAGTAAGTGCTTGTAAACTAATACATGCCATGAACTCTCTACTCTGGGAATCAAGGAGTGCCATAGAAAGCAGGAAAACCCCATTCCTATTTAGCCTGATACATCAAAGATATGTGAAAGATGTTGGAAAAGCTTGGAATAAGCTATGTTCACAGGTTTCCTCACACTCTGTGGGTAGAAAAAAAGTAGCCAGTGAATGAGGTATGTAGCCAGTGAGGACAGAAGGAAGTGGCTCTCATCAACTAGGGTAAGAGTAGGCATGGTAGAATCCAAACTTGTGGTTGCATCAAAGAACTTAACACTGGATAATCTTTCCACAAAGTGTTTGCATGTTAAAGAAAGATGTTACCAGAAGTAGGACCGCTAGTCTCAGACGGGAAGGAGGATTGCTCCCATGGTCTTCT
>JADRCC010574725.1:0-13351 GCA_019843855.1 Hylomyscus alleni | reverse complement strand
CATCTTAGTTCATCCTCTGTTGCTGGGACACAGTAACCAGGTCGGTTGTGTTATAGACAGAAAAGGTTTACTGAACTCACCATTCCGGGGGCACAAGGTGGAGGGGCTGGGGCTGGCGACAGCCTTCTTGGTGACAATGTTCTAGGGTGTGTCAGGCTACCACGTGGGAGATGGCGTGCCCAGTGGTGTCGATCTAGTCTCTCTCTCCCCTCTCAAAGGCTCCCAAAGTCAATCATGGGGCTGATGACTTTGCCTGATTCTCGCCCTTTCCAGATGCATGGTGGGATTGTTTCTGCTCTCTCAATACCTCACAGTGAGGACTAAGGTCCAGTGCTAGTGTGCCAGGGGACAGCAGAGGGTGATTCCTGCTGTGCCAGCCAGAGGTGTGTGTTAGGACTCAGCACCATCTCCGTGTCTTGCCAGATTTGTCGGTTCGTTTTGAATGTGCTCATATTGTGTGTGCGTGCTCGTGCGTGTGTGCGTGCGTGCGTGCGTGCGTGCGTGCGTGCGTGCGTGCGTGCGTGTGTGTGTGTGTGTGTGTGTGTGTGTGTGTGTGTGTGTGTGTGAAACATGAGTACCACAGCAGGCATGTGGAGATCAGACATCAAGTTGGGGGAGTCGGTTCTCTACTTCTATGAGCCCTGTGTGCTGAATTCAGTGTCAGGCTTGGTGGCAAGCACCTTTGCTCCCTGAACCAGCTTGCCAGGCCGAAGGCTCCTGTCCTTCACGCTAATTATCTTTTAAAACCAGAAAGAGACTGTTCTGATTAGCTTACACCTCCGACTTGACACAGCCTAGAGTTATCTGATAGGATATGCCCAAGTCAGACAGGCCTGTTTGTGGAGACTGTCATTACTAACTGGTGCAGGACGACGGAGGCCCAGTGTGCAGCGTCATTCCCTGGGCAGGTGGGCCTGAGCTGGATACCTTCAGAGCAAGCCAGCAAGCTGCATTTCCCGGTGGCCTCTGCTTCGGGTCCTGTCTGAAGTTCCAGCCTTGAGTTCCTGCCCTGGCTTCCGTCAGTGGTGGAGTACGGCCTGGAAGCATGTGTCCAATCAGCCTCTTTCTGCCCTGAGTGGCTTCGGTTAGGGTGCTTTATCATAGCCGTAGAAAAGCGACCAGGAGACAGGAGTTGGTGTGAGGGAGTGGTGTGCTGCCAGGATGGAGCGGGGCACTCAGCTCTCTGTGTCTTTAGAACATTTTATTCAAGGGTTATGGAGCTTTGGCATGGCAGAGTAACCTGGTGCCCAGAGCCTAGTGGGCCATTACTGTGGAAGCTCGTAAGGCAGCGCTAGTGCACGAGGTCATGCAAGGACTTGATGGAGATTGGGGACCCTGCTATTCCTGTGATAGTGCGACAACTGATCTGTGTGTGCTGGTCGTGCCAGGTCTGGAGAATCAGCTGTGACTAAAAAGCGACCAGCACCACGGCGGTGAAATCTTCTGGGGAGTGTCTCCTGGGGGTTAGCACACAGAAACTGTGGGCAAGGGACCACGGCAGGTATGAGATAGGGGGAGGTAGAGGCAGAACGACCTGGTGAGGCGAGCTGCTGTTGGTAGAACTACGACCTGGTGAGGTGAGCTGCTGTTGGTAGAACAAGAGGTGAGGACGCCAGAACCCTTGGTGACTGACCACGAGTGAGCCCAAGATGCCACCCCCTGAGTGGCAGGACTTGGATTTATGCTGCTGCATTTTGATTGTCCCTGTGCGCTGCTTCTTCCCTTTTGGAATAAGAAAGTTTGTTAGCTTGCAGTTTACTTTTTTTTTTTTTGACATTTGGTTTTATTTATTGAAAAACTAAAACAATTAGATATACAATTTTCTTTCTTCTGAAGAGATGTGGTGCTTTTAGATTTAATTATATATCTAACTTTCTTTTTTATTATTTTATTCTTTTACATTCCAAGTGATATCCCTCTTCCCAGTTACCCCTCCATCCTCTCTCATACCTCCTCTCCCCCTTTCCTTTGCTTCTATGAGGGTGCTCCTCCACCCATTCACCCACTCCCGCTTCACCCCTCTAGCATCCCCCCTATGCTAGGACATCAAGCCTCCCTCTCCTCTCATTGATGTCAGATAAGGCCATCCCCTGCTACACATGTATCTGGAGCCATGGATCCCTCCTTGTATGCTCTTTGGTTGGTGGTTTAGTCTCTGGGAGCCATGGATCCCTCCTTGTATGCTCTTTGGTTGGTGGTTTAGTCTCTGGGAGCCATGGATCCCTCCTAGTATGCTCTTTGGTTGGTGGTTTAGTCTCTCGGAGCTCTGGGTGGTCTCGTTAGTTGATATTGTTCTTCCTATGGGGTTGCAGTTCCCTTTAGCTCCTTCAGTTCTTCCCCTAGCTCGTTCATTGTGGTCCTTAGGCTCAGCCCAATGGTTGGCTGTGAGTATCTGCAGCATCTCATTTTATAGGAACACACAATGGAGATGTTCAGCTTCTGAAGAGATGCTGAACTTTTAAAGTTTTGGAATTTTTTTAAAATACTGTGGGACTTTAAAGTTGTACTCTTTTATGGTATGATATTACCATGAGATCTTGGCCACGAAAAGACAAGGTTCTGGTTTAATAGATGAGTTCGTGTGTCGGGTTGACAGTGGGTACCGTGCTCTGGTTGGCCTTGTCAACCTGATGTAGCCTAGAGTCATATGAGAGGAGAAGTCTCAACTGAGGGATTGTCCAGGCCAGCTTGACCCATGGACGCGTTTCTAAGGGACCGTGCTATTAATTGGTGCAGGAGAGCCTGGCCCACTGGATACAGTGTCCTTCTATGGCAGGTGGTCTCCAGCTGGATAACAAAGCCAGCTAACCCTGAGCCTGTGAGCTAGCCAGGAAGTAAGAATCCGTGGGTTCTGATTCAAGTTCCTGCCTGGAGTTTCTGCGCTAAGTGCCCTCAAGGATGAACTGTAAAGCACAAGTGTAAGCCAAACCCTGGGTTGGTTAGCTTTTCATCAACTTGACACAAACTGGGGCCATCTCAGAAGACGACGACTCAACTGTGGGATCGCCATCATGGGACTGGCCCTTGGGCGTGTCCATGGGCTATGTTCTTGGTTAATGATTGGTGCGGGAGGGCTCAACCCTCTTCCCCATCCCCCACTGCTGGAGTCGGTGACCCTACGCCAGAGCAGCGAGCAGCTTTCCCCCATGGCTCCCGCCTTTGCTTTCAGTTTTTAGCCTGGCTCCCCTCGGCGATGGACTAGGATTTGGAAATTCAAGACAAAGAGTTTGTTCCTCAAATGAGTAGAGAATAGACTAAGACACAGACACAGGAGATTGCTGTCACCAGGCACAGGATCTGGCGTGGGATCAGAAGTTCATCTGCTGGGAATCTTGACCCACCATACGCAATAACACTGTTTGGCCACACGAGCTGCCAAAATCCCTCATCCTGTCTCCCCAGGATGTAGAAGAGGCCAGTGAGGGGGAACTCCAGAGGGTTTGGGGCTCAATTACGCCATTTGTCTATGTGGCCCCAGAAGGACATGAAAGCATGCTCGCTTTCCTCATGGGGATGTGGCTGTGCAGTGACGGGCCCCTTCCACCCCACTGCCGGCAGCACCTGGTTCCCAGCATGCAGCTCTACCAAGGTCACAGTTCTGCCATGTGGAGACGCCCTTGAGCATGCGCACACAGAGGCAAAGGGTTTCATTGAGAGGATGTGAAAGGATGAGGGGGAGAGCGAGAGCGTCAGAACCGGAGGGGAGAAAGGTGAGAGATGGAAGTCAGGCATTAGTGAGCTAACCTAGAAAACTAGTCCCCCGGGCATGCTCCCCTTCTGAAACAGAGAGGTGGGCATAGCACTCCCACACTCCAAGGGAGAGACAACACAGAGCTTTGACCACAGAGGGGCAATCGCTGGGGCGTTTGGAGACTGCTGGCCACAGGGTTCAAACTGGGTGGTACTGGATGGAGGTCATTTCAGTCCGAGCTTCAGGAGGGCTTTATTTTGTTAGTTGCTTTATCATGAACCAGCCTCTTCCCTATTTGGGTACCAGATCCAGATTCCGTCTGGGGGAAACATCTTCCTTTGTTTTATCCCCAATCCCATCTACCGTGTTAAGGGTCGAGCCAGGTGAACATTTTGGGGGCTATCAAATCAGAGTTGATGGGACACCATGAGAGAGTGGTTGGGAATCTTGGGAAATAGTCTGAGAATAAGGAAAGCCAGGAGCAGGGGCAGCCCTCTTGTGACCACGAGAGAGTGAGCCTGTCTGAGGGCGTCGCCAAGGTGAGTATTATGCAGACGCTATTGTTTTCATCCTGCTCTTCTACTAGTAGTTACAATGCATCATGGGAAGGGATCATTGGCCCAAAGGAGCTAATGCAATGGTTGAGCCTGTAACAGAGGCAGGAGCATTTCCTGCCATTTGAGGGGAGCAGAGAGCAACTTCCTCTTCTAGTGCTTGACCTCTGATTGCCCCTGGCCTTACCGGGAGTCTAAGAGTATTTCCTGATGGTTTAACTGCGTAGAGAGGTGTCACCTGTAGCTAGACAGACTCAGATCAGGCTGAAGTAAGTTGGGCAGAAAGATCCTGTCTTCTAGGGCCAGCCGGCCTTTGAAAGCTTGATCAAACTAGGCTGAAGTCTGTCGTCCCCTCGGGCTTCCCCGTTATAATACGCTCCTCCAAAGCTTGGCTGGCTTGGGGTGGGTTACTTCTGTTACTTCTGTTCCCTGAATAATTTCACGAAGGCAGGCAGGGTTGAAGGACTCGCTCCCACAATGTCTGCTGTGACAGAAACGTTTCCTTTCTAAAACTTATCATTTCCAAAACTCTAAACCGCACCAAAGCCCAGGAGTGCTCATTTGGTTTGACACAAACGACCATTTGGGGACAAAATTCCAACAAACTGACATTTGGCTCCATAGAACCTTTGTTTTAGTGTGTTTAAGTTTCAGTAAAAAAATGACAGGGGCAGAGAGATGGCCCATCAGCTAAGAACACTTCAGCTCATCCATTGGACTTCAGCCCAGCTCCCAGTGTTGCCACGGCATCCCGAAACCATGTGAAACTCCAGTTCCAGGGGATTTGATTCTTATTTCCTTGGCCTCTGAGGGCACTGTGTGCATGTTTTACACAGACATACATACACAGTCAAAATACCTGCACACATTTTTAAAAAAAAATGTTTTAAAATATGAATGAATTTTGTGGGGCTGCTCAAACCCTGCCAGTGGGATGGGGTTATATAGTGCACTGTATGTAATGTATAGTCTCTGAAACATGATCACTTCAGTATCTCAAGCAATCTATTCTGGGGCTTTGGGTGCCTGAAATGTTTCATTCCCTGGGGACAGCTGTCCTTGTTACAGTTCTCATGAGCTGGTCCCCCTGGCTTTCAGCTTGTGTTCGATTGGACTTTCTTATAAATCAAACACAAGGGTTTCTAATTGGTGTTGGGCTGAAGCACGCTCGAATCGGGTCTGTTCTGAGGCCCTGGTCTAGTTCCATTTGGCAGCCTGTCAGAGCCTGCTCATTTGGACTGACTTCAGTTGGAGGTTCGTTATTGAAATGATGTCAATAGCGCGCACACGGGTTCACTAGCCGCGTCTCGACCTTGGAAATGCTATGGTATTTTACAGGGTGCGGTGACATTTATAGGCCTGCTTGGACACCCACAACGAGGTGGCTTTCCATAGATTAAATGTCAAGTTTGCAATGGTCCGAGGTAATTGAATCCTGGAGCTCTGTCCACTTCAATTCTCTACTGGGCCATTGGCTTGGGGCCTGGCTCTCATTAGGTGCTAGGGAGCACGGGACAGTGTGTCTTGGGCCAGAGGTCAGTCTGGAGCCCAGGAGAAGCAGGTGGGGGGAAGAGGGTGGGGTGGGAGCATGGGGTAGTGAAACAAGACACCCAGAGGGACAGCTCATGTTCATTTCTTTAAATCCAAGCACACATGTGGCTAGTCGATGGGTAAGTTATTGCAGACAGACAGTTTGCTGGCTAGTTTCATGTCATCTGGACATAAGCTATAGTCACCCGAGAAAAGAAAACCCAATCGAGAAAATGCCTCCATAAAATCCTGCTGCAGGCAAGCCTGTAGGAGATTTTCTTGGTGATTGATGTGGGAGGCCTCGGCCCTTTGTGGGTGCCATTCATGGGCTCGGCCCTTTGTGGGTGGGCTCGGCCCTTTGCAGGTCCTGGGAGCTATACAAAAACAGGCTGAGCAAGCCATGGGGAGCAAGTTAGTAAGCAGCATTCCCCCGTGGCCTCTGGATCAGCTCGCGCTCTGCACCAGGGTTCCTGCCCCATCTGAGTTCCTTCCTTGGCTTTCCTCAGTGGACTGTGACCCAGGATATGTGAGCCAGATAAACCCTTCCCTCCCCAAACTGCTTTTGCTTGTGGTGTTACATCACAGCAGCAGAAGCGCTAAGGCAGAGTCCTTCTGCAATGGCAAGGGTTTCCGAGATTCGAAGACATCTAAGCAGGGGCTGGGAAGACCCTGAGCAAACATGTGGATCTGAATTCAGATCTAGCACCATATAAATTCTGGGCACTATGGTGCACACCCATCATCCCAGAACTGGGTGGGGGTGGGGGTGGGGGGCAGGGCATCAACAGAGACGGGTGGATTTCTGCAGCCTTCCAGACACCATAACTAGCCAGTGAGGCATCCTGTCTCAGAAAGTAAAATGAATAATAACTGAAGCAGCAGCCTGGCATCCAGCTCTGGCCTCCACGTGCGCACACACATGTGCACACACGCAATCACATGCAAATACAACACACATACTCGACACAACACAAACACATCTAGATATTTACAGGGGCCTGACCATAAAGCTTGGCTGTGGTCTGAGTCTCTTGAAACTTTCTCCTCACAAGGACTCTGGGTGAGTGAGGAGAGCCACAGCCATCTTCCTCCTCATGGGTGCAAACTGGATGCAAGCATCGGGTGAACCCAGGGATGGTAACAGGGAGTCCTAAGTTTTCCTGAAGGTTTCACCATGCTGTGATCCACTTATCTCTACCACCACCACCTGGTGAGCAGGCTGTTGTTGGTCTAGCGGATGCGGTCTTCATGAGCCAGAAATAGATACTATGGTCTCCTCTTAGTTGGAAGTTTAGACAGATCTAAGAGCCCCCCCTTTAAGATGGGGTTCCATGTATCTCAATCTGACCTCAAACTTGCTGTGTAGCCAAGGATGAACTTATATATCAGTTCAAGTTCTTCCTGCCCGCCCCCAAGTGCTGGGATTGCAGGTGTGCAGCACCACACCTGGTCTATACACTGCTAGTGGTCTATACAGTCCATACAGTGGTCTATATAGCTGAGGAGCTTTGTGCTTGCTGGGAGAGAGCTCTACCCATGGAGCTCCAGCCTCAGCTGCAATTCCATCTAGCTTCGTGGGGTTTTTCAGTTGTTCAGTGACTTCGGAGCACACAGACCACAAGAAGGCCGCTCTCAGAGGTAGCTTTTGATTAAGAATTAGAATAAATACCACCTGTCCTGAGAAGGCCATCTTCACTAAGGTGTGTACTGCCTCATGCGTGGGAAGCCACGGAAACATGATCTGCTGAAGGGGAGACGGGACAGACTGGTGCTCTTCTGGCCTCTCGCCTTCACCGTGGGGACATCTGGTCCCACAAGGGATGTGCGCTTCTTCACCAGCAGGTACCTTGTCTGCAGAACTGACCGAGGTGCCCAAACACTGGATGGAGCCAGGGACAGGCTTGGCCAGGTATGCACTTGATTGTTCAGTCTACATCGGGCTGAGTGGCTGGTGGCTGGGGACATCTCCAGAGCCAAATGGACCACATGACTGCTTCCTCCAGAGATAGCTGGGTCAGGAGACAGAAGACTGTGGACCGGGAGGGCCGAAGAGGGAAGCGGTGTGCCAGCTGCTCTCCTATCCCAGGTGGCTACACCACAGAGGCACACGATCACTGAGGAGGGTAAGGCTCTGGAGTCAAGGTTGAAGTGACATGTTCCCTTGGAAGCTGGAGGGGGTGGTAGTTTCCTCTGGTGATTTACTGGTGAGTTCTAGCCATCTTTGGCTTAGAGATGTTCTCCTTCAATTTCTGAGGTCACGTGTGTGTGTGTGTGTGTGTGTGTGTGTGTGTGCATGTGTTTGGGTGTGTGTATGTGTGTTTGGGTGTGTGTATGTGTGTTTGGGTGTGTGTATGTGTGTGTGTATGTATGTGTGTGTGTTTGAGTATGTGTGTGTTTGGGTGTGTGATGTATGTGTGTGTTTGTGTGTGTGTGTTTGTGTGTGTGTGTTTGTGTGTGTGTATGTATATGTATGTGTTTAGTGTGTGTGTGTCTATGTGTGTGTGTTTGGGTGTGTGTGTGTGTTTGTGTGTGTGTGTGTGTTTGTGTGTGTGTGTGTTTGGGGGTGTGTGTGTATGTATGTGTGTGTGTTTGGGTGTGTGTGTGTGTGTGTGTGTGTGTGTGTGTGTGTTCTCGCCCAGGATGAGCTCATCTTAGTTTAGCTAGCTGCATTTGCGGTGACTTTATTTCTAGTTAAATGCATGTTTGAGGGAACTGAAGACTGGACAAATCTCTTTTTGAGGGTGGGGCATGGTTCAACCTCCTAGTTGGACCCTTAGTTTTCTCAGGCCTAAGAAGCCATGGCATGTCCAGCTGCAGCCTTGGCACATGTGGTGGATGACGACCATGGCTGCCATGGCTGCCATACTCAGAGGTGGGTTCGCCACCCTAAAGGGCTGTGCTCTTGGGAAACCTCACCCTTCACCCCCGGGCTGGGAAGCCCATGAAACTCCATACATTGGAGGAAGTATGTGGGGAGACAGAGCAACCCCACCAGGAGGCCCAGTGTGGTTTCTGTCAGAGGCTTGGCCCTAGCGGGTCAGCACCTTGGACGTCAGATGACTGCTGGCTCTAATCTCTGTCTGGAGACTCTCAAAGAGGAGAGAGTCCTTACATGGCAGAAATTTGTCTGCTGGGCTCCTGGGTTGGGAGGCTGCCGGCCTCGAGCATCTGAGGGGATTCCGTCCGTCCCTTGGTGCCTGTGCTCAGCAGCCATGAAATCCGTGTTGGAGAGTGCTGGAGGGGTGGGGCCTGTGTTGAGGACTGGGAGAGGCCCTTGAATCTCCTTAAGAGGAGGGACTTCAGCAAAGGCTCCACAAATGAAAGTTCTCCCAGGCCCCCAGGCAGCCCTGGAAGAGTCTGTCCTGCCCACAGTGCAGATAGGAGGAAAACACCCACTCTGGAACAGATGATGGACCATCGTTGTAGAACTCCAGGTTTGGGGCTGTGGCTGGGTACTTGCCTAGCATGTAGGAGGCTCTGGGGTTTGCCCTCAGCACTGCATAAACTTGGTTTGGTATTTTATGTCGATAAGCCTAGCACTTGGGAGGAAGAGGCAGGAGGATCAGAAATTCAAGGTTACCCTCAGCTATCTATTGGTTTCGTGCCAACCTAAACTCCACAAAACCCTACCTGGGGAGACCAGAAGCAGCCCCTACAGTGCCCCTAAGCTCTGCCTGGCATGGTTTTGAGGGTGCAGCTCACGACATCTTGACATCTTGTCACCTGATGTTTTTCCTCTTTGGTCACCAGGGAACCCCTCCCCCACCAGGAGGACCGGGTACAAAGTTGCAGAATTGAGCAGGGGCAGGGCCCTGGCGGAGAACGAAACTGTCAGCTGAGGGGCAGGTGTCCACAGGGTGGGGATGGCCAGGACGGTGGGGATGGCCAGGACGCCGGACGAGGCAGTTGTGCTCAGGAAACTCAGGAAGGGACTTGGGGAAAGCCACTTGGTGGCCCTGGCCTGTTTTCTGCCCGTGAAGCTGTGTGTGGACTTGAAGCCCTCAAAGCGTCTCAACTAGGAGCCTCAAGCTATCTTGTTCTTCCTGAAGAGCAGCTGTGTGTCTGGACAACGCCATCTCACTGTCAAGAGGAGGATGAGAGAGGTTTTCAAGGGAGTTTCCTGGGGCCTGCGCATATTATACACACACACTTTTTGAGAGCCGGTCTTCCTGGGTTTCCCAGATTTCTCAGCTCACTCTGCACCCCAGGTAATCTTTGAGTCTGTGATCCTGTCGCTTCAGGGCTCTCGAGCAGCTGTGCTGACATGCCTGGACCATGGTGCCTGATACTTTCAAGTCCTTCCTTTTTTGAGACAACGGGCCCTATAACTCAGGCTAGTTTCAAACCTGATATGCCAGGGGTACTCTTGAACGCGTCTCTTCTGCTTCCGTGTCCCGTGCATGCTGTGACTACAGATTTCTAGCAATCCCAGTTTCTGAGGTGAGCGTTGTGCCTGTTTTACAAGCCATCTACCAACAGACCTGCAACCCCAGCCACAGGCAGGTGTGCCTAGAGTTAAGTCACTATTGCTTATCGAAGCCATGGTTAGGAATTCCCACAGAATCAACAAACAAATAAACCAAGGTATCTATCTATTTTACCTTACTTTAGCCAAAAGATGCTAGAAGTACCAACAAATGGCAGTGCCCACGGCAAACTGTCGTTCCTCAAAATGTCAGAGATGCGCACCCAGGCACAGCACCCACCCTGCCCGAGGCAGACGCTGGGGGTGCTCAGTGCACGCCTTGCTTAGGCCAGCACAGCTCTCGGGCGTAAGCCCCTTTGCAGCTGCAGATCTCTGTGTACTTCTCCAAGCAGTACAGGGATGGCTTCCCAGATCGCCATCCGATGAAGCCCTGGGTGGTCTTTGGGACTGGGGGCGATGGGAGAATCTGAAGAAGAAATGCAAGGAGTTAGTCAAAGGGAAGACTCCTTCCTGCCCGCGTGCTGACAGGAGGAAGGCTAGAATCTCATTGTAGGGCAAATGACCACATATGCCACAGGGGGCCTACAGTGCCAACAAAGCTTAGCATGGAGAAGACAGAAGAGCCGATATTAAGCAGCCTGTGATGAAATATCCACTTTCCACCAGCCAGAGTTTAAGATGTGTGCATGTATGTATGTGTGTGTGTATGTGAGAGTGCACGTGTATATATATGTATGTGTGTTCATGTATGTCTATGCATGTATGCATGTTTGTATACATGTGATACATGTGTATGTGTATACATATGGTGTGTGTGTGTGTGTGTGTGTGTGTGTGTGTGTGTGTGTAGGCTAGAGTTTGGCTTTTGGGTGTTCACTAAGTTCCTTTTCTGTTTCTGTGGTAACATGCTAGCCAAAAGCATCCTGGGGAAGGAAGGGTCCGTCTGACTTATACTTCCAAGTGACAGCTCATCACTAGAGCAAGTCAGGGCAGGATGCTGAGGTAGAAACCATGGAGGGATGTTGCCTGTTGGCTCATTCCCCAGCTCACTCACAGGGTCACGGTTAGATGGCTGTGTTGTAAAGCCCAGGGCCACGTGCCTAGGGGGTGGTGCTGCCCACAGTGGGCTGAAGCCTCTAACATCAGCTGACAATCCAGAACCACCACCAGCCCTCCCCGCTCCCCGCCCCATGTATGTCCGTGGGCTAATGGAATCCAGGCACTTCCTTCGTTGAGGCTCTTCTCTCAGATGGCTGGAGGCTGTGCCAGGCTGACAAAGCTAACTGAAAGGGCTGACATCTTAGTTGGGGTTTCCATTCCTGTAGTAAAACACCATGACAAAAAACAAGCCGGGAAGAGCAGGGTGCATTTTATCTTACAGCTCGTATCCCATCGTCCTTCAGGGAAGCCAGGGCAGGGACCTGGAGGCGGAGCTGATGCAGGGGCTCCGGGAGGGGTGCTGCTCACTGGCCTGCTGCTCGTGGCTTGCTCAGCCTGCTTTCTTATACAGCCCAGGACCACGTGCCTCCAGGTAGTGCCACCACCCACAACGGGCTGGGCCCTCCCACGTCAATCCATAATTGAGAAAATACACTCAGACTTGCCCACCGGCAAATCTTATGGAAGAATTTTCTCAGTGGAGAGTCCCTCTTCTCAAGTGACCCTAGCTTGGGTCAAGTTGACAGAAAACGAGCTGGCATAGCGTGTCTTCCTCAATGGTTCCTCACCTTGTCTCACTGAATCTGTAGCTCACTGGCTGAGACAGACCGGCTGGCCACCCGCTGGGCCTGCTCGCGGTCCTTGTTCCCCTTTGGAGCACTGCCCGCCCTGTGTATTGCCTGACTTTTCTGTTGACCGAGGATCCTCTTCCTGCTTGCCCCCAATTGTTCCCCTAGCATCCAGTAATGGCCTCCCAAAGAGAAGAGAGCGATTTTCCAGGAATCTGAAAAATCCCTGTCCCCAGTCCTTCAAGCACACTGTCCACAGAACCCCAGTCTCCAAGGCAGGAGCTCTGGTAACCCTGAGATACAGAGAGGAAGTGGAGACACAGAGATCCAGGCCACTCATCTAAGACAACGCAGGGGCTTAACAGCACTGCAGATCTCAGGTTCAGATCTCATTGTAAATCTGAGACTCACCTGTTTACCTGGTCTGGTAATGTGTGTGTACATATGTGTGTGCATATTTGTACGGACATGCGTGTGCCTGTGTATGTTTATATATGCATATGTATAGTTGTGTCTTCATGTTTATACATGCAATGTTTGTGTTTGCATGTTTGTGTTTATATGTGTGTGTGTGTATGCGCGCGTGCACACACACACACACACACACACACACACACACACACACACTCACACGAGAGGGAGCCCGTGCCCCTCATATGTTTATAGGTGCCTTACTAATGAGGTTCCCAGACTGCTTCTGAGTCTCCTGTGCCTTCCCAGCATAGCCATGTCCTCACTTCTGGCTGCTGGACTGACCACAGTCCGCAGTAGGAACTTACTTTTCTTTTAGAAAGTGGTGTGAAAAAGGTTTTGCGAACCTTGATGTATTTGTCCAGGGGGCTCACTGGACGGACACGGAAGTGGCTGGGCAGCTCAATCTTGGGCTTTGGGGTTTGTGGCTCTTCTTCACCCTCGAGCAGCTGAAACAAGACCCCAGAGATCAGAACCTCAGGCCAAGGCTAGGATGTGGGTTGTTCATGCACCCCAGAGGCCACATGTGACAGACGGTACCCGTGGGGCTTCAAGCAGAGGCGCTACTGGTCCCGGCACAAGCAGAATGTAGTGGAAGTGGGATCTGAGCTGCTGAGCTACCCCCACCCCCGAGTGGCCCTTGATGAGGTCCTCCTACTAGGCTTGCAGCCCAGGAATCAATATTCCCCCTACCATGGGATCAGAGACTTCCCTGGTCAAGAATTTAAACTAAAAAAATGTCCATGCCAGTTCTAAGACCAGGCTTTCCGACCAGAAAGGAACGCCCCACACTCTGGGATAATTTAAAGCCATTTAAAATTCCCTGGAAACCCAATTTAATTACACACGAGGAATATTAATATCAGATCACTTGTGAACAGTACATTATTAAGGCCCTTACTTTATGCATCGAATTTCAAAGCGTATAACTGTCTAAGAATTTAAAAAAAAA
>JADRCC010574724.1:3520-27202 GCA_019843855.1 Hylomyscus alleni | reverse complement strand
GGCTGCCCATGATCTGCCAACCCACATTTGCCTTTGAATGGACAGACCCTTTGGGTCTGGATATACTAGTCAACTAACATAGACTTGGTTGGTTGCTGAGAGGGTTCAACAACTCAACGATATTATTTCAAGTGCCAATCTGTTAGAATTTGGAAAAAAACATCAACGAAGCACTATGTTCCAGTATGTAGATGACCTCATCATAGCTTCAACCACTGAGGAGGATTGTAGATAGTCAACAGAAGGCCTTTGAGAAACCTCTGAGCCCTAGAGTAGAGTCTCGGCCAAAAATGTTTAGCTATGAATCCTTTGGATCACATATCATGACTATAACCTAGAAGAAGGAAAGCAAAAGCTTTCCCACAACTGTATTTTAGCCATCCTGAAAACCTCCACTTATCCATCAAAAAGACAGGTACACGAATTCCTTGTGGCAGGTGGATGCTGCCAGCTGTGGTTGATGGGATTTGCTGAGATAGTAAAGCCTATCTAGGGTATTCAGCCCTTGTAATGGACTATGACTGAGCTGAGGGACTTCAAAGTCTTGAAAAGGGCCCTGGTGTCTTCCCTGGGCCCTCCCAACCATTACTAAGCCATTCTACTTGGATATGGATGAATTACAGGGCACTGCCAAGGGTTCCTCATGTAACTTCTGGCACCCTGGAAAAGACCAGTGGCATATCTAGCAAAGAGACTCGACATGGTCAAAGTTGGATAGCTGGCATGTATAAGGGCCAAAGCTGCCACTACCCTGCTGGTAAAAGAAGCCAACTAATTAACTTTAGGGTACAGACTGTTCCTGACACCCCATGTTCTGTTAAAGTCATCTCAAGGGGGACACCTGAGTGATGGATGTCTAGTACCCAAGTGACCCAATACCAAGCCTTGTTTTGGATCAACCCTGTTGCATAAGATGTCAGTCCTCAACCCTACCAGTCTCCTTTAAGACACTGACCCCACAGAACCCATGCATCATCTTGAGGTGACTGGCCTGATCCAGTCTCTGTGGTCTGATGTAACAGATGTCCTGTTAGAGACAGCAGACAAAGTACTGTGCATAGATGTGAGCAGTTTCATCCGTGAGTAGGTAAGGTATGCAATGTGGTGTTGACCCAAGATAAGACTGTCTGGGTGCAGACTTTGAGCAGGGAGACATCAGCTCAATGAGAGAGCTTTTATCTGTGACCTGAGCACTCCCACTGGGGGAAGGACAAGGCTTTCATCATGTACACTGATAACCCATATGCTCTCATCATTACCCATGCCCATGGGGGCTCTCTATGGGGAATGCTAATCTCAGCAGCAAAAGAAATATAGAGAAGAAATCTTAGCCATATGAGAAACTATTTGGTTAGCTAAGAAGGGAATTCTGCAGAAGTCAGAGGCAATAGAAAAGACTGACTTGGCCACCCAAAAAGTAGCTATAGAAGTATGCAGGCCTCTCCAATTTTTGGTAGTCCTGCTAGAGCCCAGGTTACTGGACTGAACAGAATATACCCTGGAGAGATTGGCTGAGTGATGCAAGAACCAACCACACAGGATGAGCATGGCCACATGGGATGAGCAAGGACGGTGGATGTTGACCATCGACTCTTCCTTCCTGTGAGTCTGGGAAGGTGAGTGGTTATGGATTCCACTATGCCTCCCACCAAGGGTTTGTGAAAACTACCTAACTCCTCAGACTCAAGTATAATTTTGCATAATTGGAAAGCCTGATTGAAGAGACCCTTTAAAATGTGCTGCCTGTGCTCATCTGAAAGTATAACCCTAAAGGGGAAAGGAAGATCCCAAAGGGATGGACTCAAGCCAGTGGGCCTAGGGGACATTAGGAGTGAGACTTCACTAAAATTAGGCCTACTCTCTGGGCTATAAATGTTTGGTGTGTGTGTGTGTGTGTGTGTGTGTGTGTGTGTGTGTGTGTGTGTGTGTGTGTATGTGTACAAATATCTTTGCTCAGTTACTTTCTTAAACCCAGTTCTTTCCTCAAGATCTCTTTACTCTAGAAACTCCCATAATTCCTTTCATTTTAAAACATGGTAAAATGATATGTAACGGGTATTTACCACTTCTCCATGTGGAGTTCCATCATATTAAGTATGTTTACATTGTGAAACAATCTCCAGAATTTTTGCATCTTGCAAATCTGAAACGCTGTGCCTCATGAACAAGAAACTTCTCTGTGTCTCCTTGACCCTCACACCCTCACAACCACATCTAGCTCCTGCCTTTAGGATCCTAGGGACTCTCAGTGAGTCATGCAGGGTTGCTGCTCCCAGAACAGGCCTAATTCATTTGGCATAATATCCTAAAGTTTCGTTCACAACACAATCAAAATCCTTAAGCTTTCCTGTCTTATTGTCTATACTCTAACCCTAGCTCACTAACCACTGTAGACTCAGCCTAGCCCAAGGCTTGCCCCAAAGTGAGCATGCAGTAAAATGTTTGCTATGTCTAGCAGTGATTATTAATATCTCCTTAGTTAAAAAAAAAATCTCCTAAGTTACATTTCTGCAACACATTCCTACATCCTAACCAGTGTTCAAAAAGGATGCTCCAGTAACTTTTGGCAAAGGGGAAGAAATGGAGGGAAATTCTGAATCCTTCTCCCAGAAAACAGGCACAGATCACTGCCTGTTTCAGAGAAGGGAAGACTGGAGTGGCCTCGGGTACTGCAATCGAGAGAACGACTTAATTCCTTTCATTCTACTTAAAGTATCATTTCATTGTTATTAAAAATTGCTAATGTCAACTGAATGAACACTCTTTGGTTCTCAGCAGTCTAAACTGCTGAGGTAAGAAATTATAATGATCAGTTATTAGAGAGAAAACCTTTGCATGAATACAAGGGGGAGTCTCAGGGCAATGAGGGGGTACTCTCTGTCTAACTATTGGGTAATTAATGCACTAAGAAAATAACGTGTACATATTGGAAATGAAGAGTTATGGATTATTTGCACTTATTTTCTTTTAGTGGCAATTAAATTAAACATCTTTGATTTCTCACCTGTTACCATGGTTATTTGCAGTGATCTGGGTCATTAATGTCTTGAATGAAATAGTTATATGTAAAATTACAGCTCTCTCAACTTTGCAGAAGATTCTCTGGCTGGTGAAAGGGGAAGCTGTCAGCTAAAGGGAAGGGAGTTCTCTGCCAATGGGGTTGTTAAGCATCTAGGCTTTGCAGAACTCTCCTTCCTAGCTCCTCCCTGGTTTTCTACAGAAGGCTCAGATCTTGGGATTTTTTCAGAGGCATGAGATTCCATAAAAGAGTTATTTCTACCATAGCATACTCAAACCATGATCTCCTCCTCTTGTTAATCAATCTTTATAAAAATAAAATTAATGAGTTTCCTCTGTCTCATTAAACAAGCTCTGGAAGAAGATCAGATATTGATTATTTGATGAGAAACCAATCCTGACTCTGCTCATTCACCGCACCTGCCACTTTACCTCACTCACTGATGTCCTGGGGTTTGGGGGGTGTGTTCACTGGACCTGGTGGGTTTGTGAGGAGATCGCTGCCAATGACTTTCTCTGTAAAGTCACAGCTGGTGCTAAGAAGAGTCTTGTGGTAAAACTTACTGCTCTACTTTGCTAATTCTGTATCGTCTAGTACATTCCTATATTCAGAGTCACTTCACACACATGTGAATTAGTTCTGTTTAGTCAGTCAGCCAACTCTTGTCTGGACATTGATGTTGTGTCCCTCAGGACTTCATCTACTGACCTATTCTTTTGTTATTATACACCTTCCCCATTAATTATAGACAAGTCGGAGTAGTTCCTTAATATTTTCAGACTTAACAGCAGCAGACAAATGGAGACAGCCTTTCTTAGCTGGCCCCTCTCAAACAGCTGCCCTTTGGCCATTTTTGAAATGAGTTTTGTTAACATCAGTGACAGAACATGGTCTCTGAAGAATGGGCCACAGAAGAAGTCTACTGAAGCCCCATTCACAGGTGTGAGATCTTTGAACAAGGATCAAGGGAGAATATATGGAATGCGGTTCTTCATGAATGTCTAGCTACTGAAGGAGAAAGGAATGTGGTCAGGGAACAGCAACATGCATGTTTGTATGTATGCTCATGTGTGTATAGTGTATGTGTATTCTGCACACATCTTAACTCAAAGCATTTAGAAATCTCATTCATACAATACAGGCATAAGATTTAAAGTTTAATGTAAAGTTGAAAATATACTGCTCCTTAAATTCTGAGACTGGCTTCAGACTGGCTCACCCAGTAGGCGCAAGAGTTATCATCTGGATTTCTGGTAAGTGCTTCAGAGTTCTTCCCAAGACAGTAGCAGTGTGGTCCTGAGGCTGGCTGATAACTAACTGATCAGAGCAGGGAAATTAGGTGTGAGTGTGAACATGAAACATCTCTCACACATACATGCTGGCCACCATCTCTGCAAATATGCATGCAAGCAAAATGAAGTGAAACATGAAAGTGTATATTTTTAATTTTTTTCCAGGTAACTTGATGGCTGGGAAGATTAAAAGTATACTGTGTAAGGCAGAGATGTGCCACAGGCCATCTTTCCTGACTTAGACTACATATCAAAAGTTTAAAATGGACATTTTAAAAGGTGCGTTTTTCTAAACACTTTTAGTTCCTCGGGTAATGAAATGTGTCCATTCTGGAAAACAGTCATTGCCCGTGTCACATTGTAGGTCTTCAATCTAGGATTTGACCAAGAGGTGACAGATGAGAGACTTTTCTATTTCCAAGGACAAACAACTTATTTCTGGTTCAAAAAAGATTCATTATAAATACTTCCCTTTGGTAACATAGAACTAACTCCCTGGGATGTGCTTAACACTCTCTAAAAACTCAAACCAGTCTAATAACCCTAAAGGCAAAATGCCAGGAGGAAGTATGTCATGTCGCCGTGTGTGTGTGTGTGTGTGTGTGTGTGTGTGTGTGTGCGTGCGCGCGCGTGTGTGTGTGAGTGTGTGAGTGTGTGTGTGCATGTGCGTGTGTGTGTGCGCACGTGTGTGTGTGCGTTTGTGTGTGTGTGAGTGAGTGTGTGTGTGCATGTGCGTGTGTGTGTGAGTGTGTACACATGTGTGCACTTAAAGAAGAAAGTCATGGGCTCAAACCAGGTTTGTCATATTATTTGATTACTTTAAGACACTTAGAAGGATTAAAATGGGATATTTTAGATACAAGAGTGAGCATTTTATGTAAACAGCATTAACATTGCATTTTCTAAAGAATATAAACAAGATAAAAAACTTCAGAAAGCAAGAAAAACAGAGGATCAGCTGTCTAACAGAACATCATCCTGTAAGCATCACCAATCCAGCAGAATTAGTGAGAAAAACTCCCTAGATCAGAGCTCAGGGAAGCAGGGGCAGAGAACACTAGGGAAGGCAGGGGAGGTGGGTGTTGGGAGCTAGGCTGCCAGCACATCTGGCTGCAGAGACATGAATGAACAAACGCCATGAGGTGTTTTCCTCTGGCTGAGCATCGTGCCACAGAGTCACAAAAGTGACCCGGTTCCCTTTCTCCTAGATTCCAAGGCACCTTTCGCTCCCTTTGTTGTTCCTCCTCCTCTCCTTCCTCTTCCTCTTTCTCCTCTCCCTCCTCCTCCTCCCCCTCCTTCTTCTGAGTTCCCTCTCTCTCTTGGTGGCCATTAACAACACTGACAGTTTGACAGGCTGAAATAAGGAAATAAAACACTTAAACATTGTTTCCTGATGTATGCATTCATCTCTTCTGCCAAACATAGATATTAAGGAGATATGTCACCCTCCTGTCAGCTCGGCTCGCTGGCAGCCCAGGCCCGGGTCCGAAACTCAGTATACTTCTCTTCCTACTAGGAGAGTGTGTAAGGGCTTCTTGTTCCCACAAACCGTCCCTCCTCATTTGCTGTTGAATAATCTTGAGCTGTGAATTAGATTATGGCACAAAAGCTGGTTGTGTTCCAACGTTGTTGCTTTGTTTTGTTTTTTTTAACAGCAGATGTCAATTTTATTTCCTTAAGTTTCGAATTATTGAGCCATGGCTAATAAATACCCTACTGTATGTCTAAATACTACACGTCCTAAGCCAATGGAGACTTGTTTATTTCTCAAAGCTTTCTAAAATGTATGTGTGCACATGTGCACGTAGTCATACCCATGCACGTACAAATACAGAAACACATGGAGGCCAGAGGAGGGCACCACATCTCCTGAAGCAGTAGTTACGGGTGTTTGTGAGCTTTACAACATGGGTTCTAGGATATAGATGTGGTTGTTCTGCAAGACCAGCAAGCACTCCTGACCCGGTATTAACTCTCCAGCCCCAGTTATAGCTTTTAAAAACAAGGCAAACTATAATCTAAACAGTGACTCTCTGAATTGATCCAGTAGCAGGACAAAAAGGCCAGGTCCCTTCAACCTATCTCAGATCATAAGGAGCAGATATTTACACCATGTTTTCCTGCGCATGGCAAGTACTGTCAGGGTCTATAGGTCAGACATCTTGAGAGATGAGTAGGTGACAGGCAAAGATGGAGGCCATGGATGACTTCCCTAGGTTCTCCCCCTTTCTCTATCCCCGTTAACGTGAAGGAGAAAGCTCAGGGTGGAAGGCATAAGTATATAAACCCTGAACAGGGAAAGCTGCGCAGCAGGCGTGCCCCATCTGTGAGTCTTCACTGCTTTTCACTATCAGCCGTGCAACAAGGCCCATTTTCTATGAAAGATGTGTAAGAGAATCCATGTGCACCCTGATTCCTCCTGAGCTCACGGTCTAGGAGACCCTTCCCAGGCCTGAGCCATGTAGAGAGCAAAGGAACAGTTTCCTAGTGGAGAGTCTTACGACCTGACCCTAGAATGTTCCCGCCTAGCGCCCAGCTTCTGAGGTTTTTTTATTCCCCAGCTCATGGTCTCTTTGGGAGACTGGACAGGCAGCCTGGCTTGCAGATGCAGACACTAGGGGTGGGACTCTGACAGCCTCTCCCCGCTCCCTCCTTGCTTCTGGTCCACTGTAGTGTGATCATACTCCAGCTGCCATGAATTGCCTTGTTCCATCTTGCCCTTCCCACCATCGTAGTCTGAAACTGTGAGCCTAACAAACCCTTTCTTCTTCAGTGTCCTTCAGTCCCTTCCTGTCTCTTTCAGGAATTGTGACTAGAGCAACACTAAGTCGTATTTAAAATAGAAAGGATGTCATGGCTGCAGGAAGAGTCTCAGCACACCCAGTCCTCAACTGGGAATGCACAACTCAGCTTAGTTACCTTGATGCCGTGTACAGTCACCTGAGAGGAGACTCTAAGGAGAGGCTGTCTACATTGGGTTACCCTGTGGGTCAGTCCATGGGGGGTTTGTCTTGAGGAAGGTAAGTGATGTGGGAAGACAGCTCCCAGGTTGGTACATCAGTGTGGAAGCAAAGTGAGCCCAGGCAAGTGAGCACACACACATGGCTCTCTCCCTGCCGCCGTGGATGGGATGTGCCCTAGCTGGCACACATGGCTCTCTCCCTGCCGCCATGGATGGGATGTGCCCTAGCCAGCTTACACACACATGGCTCTCTCCCTGCCGCTGTGGATGGGATGTGCCCTAGCTGGCACACATGGCTCTCTCCCTGCCGCCGTGGATGGGGTGAACCATGTAACCTGGAATTGAAAGCTGGCATAAACTTCTTTTATCCTGAAGATGCTTCTGTCAGGGTATTTTATCACGGCAACAGATATGAAACTTCCACAGTCATGAACATGCTTTCAAGGCTGTCCCCAAGTGTGTCATACAGCGGGAGCCTAGTAAATCCTCCTTGGGAGGATGAGCAAAGGAGCCAGTGAGAAGAAGCAGTGATGGACTCGCTATCCAGAGGATGCATTTGAGAATTCTTTACTCATGTAACCATCTGTATTCTTGAGCTCATCAACAAGACAGATGAGATATCCATGTAAAGATGATGAACACCTTAATGATACAAAAAAACCAGTCACAAACAAATGAC
The DNA here is from genome assembly GCA_019843855.1 of Hylomyscus alleni. Lineage (NCBI taxonomy): Eukaryota > Metazoa > Chordata > Mammalia > Rodentia > Muridae > Hylomyscus > Hylomyscus alleni. The sequence goes on along the minus strand of JADRCC010574724.1, from coordinate 19,250 downwards.
AGTCTGCTTAGAACTGAGGCTTCTTTTCCATTCATAAGGGGCCTGTTTCATAGACTGACAGACAATAGTGTTGATCAGATTAATTACAAGCAAGCATGATGTACAAAAAAAGTCTCTACACTGTTTTGGTCGCCTTTTTTTCCTTAAGTGTACACCAAATAATGTTTCCTTAGTTGTCAAAAGCCACCACCACAAAATGATGAATATGTGGTTACAGACTCACAACGGTAACCTCAGAACTTGGGAGGGTGTGGCAGGACGATCCCCATTAGCCAGAGACCAACCTAGGCTGCGCAGCAAGTTCATGCCAGTCTGTATAAGACAGTAAGAAACTATCTCAATTTATTAAGTAAGAAATGAATAAACATAAGAATAAATATTAAGTAATTCCATTTGAAGGCTAGCTTGGACATTGGAAGTTAGATCCCTTTACAATAAACTCTTAAGCAGTTTGTTTAATCAAGTGTTAGCTATAATTATTATTTTGTTTGGCACTTTCTTACAAATATTATTCACAGGAATAAATGCTAGGAACACTTCACAGTTGCCTTTCATGGTAGGGTAGAATTTGTGTCTCTCTTTTACAGAGGTGGAAACTGAGGCACGGTAGTAATATCTTGGGTGTGGAAGCACCCAAGCTCACTAAGGGTTTAAACCTGAAAGCAGTTCCATTCTGACTCACCAGAGGATATTTTCTGGGGGTCAAAACTCTCACATCTTTCACAGGGGATTTCTTCTTGGCAGTGGACTCTAAACACAGCTCTTCCATGTCCATATAGCATGCGACATGCTATCTCGGTGACTTGACTTGCAATGGTACCGTTGATGATATAGCTTTATTAGACAAGATTATATAAGGCCATCACCAGGAAAGTATACAGTGGACTGTGAGCACACCCCTCTTTCATCTTTTTCCTCTCCTGTTAGACCTCTTTGTTCTTCCCTCCATGTCATCGGTACATACATTTATCATGCAACTCTACTTCTAGGGCCCACATGTGAGAGAAAACATGTGCTCCTGCCTTTCTAGGTGGTCTTGACTCAGTAGATTGCGTCCGGTTGGGCTCACTTTCATGCAAATGACCTGCCTTCATTCTTCATGCTGAACGAATTCATTATGAGTACATGCTGCATTTTCATCCATCTCTTTGTGGTAGGACACCTAGGTTAGTTGCGCAACCTAGCCGTTGTGAAAAGTACTGCACTAAATATCGATGTACGAAGATCTCCATGATCACACAGCACTGTATCCCATTTAAAGGCTATTGAATAGGCTCTGTGGCCTATCCTGATTGCAGGATGGGAGAGTTGTGTGAGGTCTGGGGTGGAGATCTGCTCCTCCTGTGGTGGGAAGCTCAGCAGAGGGGTTTTCACCATTTTGCTGATGTCAGCCTTGCTTTGGTCTTATTGGCTATTCTCTCACATGACACAACTCGGCACAGAAGAGGCAGAGCTCTTCCTGATGTACCTTAGCCACACAATTCGGGTGTTGTATGCGGGACTCCATTTCTAAGCATGCACTCTCTCCATTATAGCCCAGTGTATTCTGGTCGCTCTCCCGGTTTTACGAAATCGGGAGAAACTCACGTCTTTACATGCTTTTGCTTTCACTAAACTAGTTCAACATGTATTTTTATCAAGAGATGGAAAAGAGCAAAGAATCTCTTGTCTTCAGACCAGAAGGCTAAGACAACACCATACATCTCCAGGCCCAGAGGTGGGAAGACCTAAGAGTCACCTAGAAACAAATTCTCGCCTCTTCTGACGACATTTAAATCTTTCCTCAATTCTAGGCTCACAACTAGAATTTCCACTGACAGTATAACAGTAGACTTTTATCTAATAATATAGAAAAGAAAGTGAAGAGGTAAAGATGGAACAGGTTAGTGGAACTGCGTGGAAACAAGAAGAGAGGGAGAAAAGCAGGAGAGGAGAGGGAGGAAAGGATGGGGAAGCAGGAAGGAAGTGTAAAACTAAAAATAATGATAATAAAAACCTCAGGAATTCAGTTTCATCTTATCCATGCCCTTTTGTAAAGCTAGCGTTGTACTATAGGGCAAAATCCCCTCTTTCAGGACTCAGTGATCTTTTATTGCTGTGTAACTTCCTCTTCAAATAGGTTAATTACAGAGGCAATTAGGCTAGCTTCACACAGGATGTCACTATTCCCTAACATAAATAGCTCGAAAACACATGTTCCAGGCATAGAAAAAATATCTGTAAAGACTAAGTTCCAGAACGCAGTGGAATTCTGACCTCTAAGGTGCTGCTGGGCCAGCTGTGGGGTTGAGTTTCGCTGCTGCCAATCCTGCTCGCTGACCGAGCACCCCTTCTATGTTTTGTTTGCATAGGCGTCCTCTCTGTGAACGAGGAGGGGGTGTGCTTAAATTACCACAACTCACAAAACAAGAGAAATTGTGGGACCGAGTAGCCGAGCAGAAGCGAATGGAGTAAGTACCGTCTTATTAACAAGGCAAACAGACAGCTAGACCTGAAGAGGCGAACTCTATTATTAGTTTACACAAATGCTCTCATCCCAGGGCCTCCTGGGTGTTTCCTCTGTGCTGTTTTACATACTCATTTTGGAAGTGAGTGGCTGCTGTAGTTCTGACCAAGTACTTAACAGCACCAAGAGGTCATTAACATTACTTTTCTAAAATCTGGATGTAGGGAGCTCTAGGCAGAAAGGTCCAATCTTGGTGTTAAATGCAGCATAACAGTGCCTTCCAAATTAGCCTGAGACACTAATTATTGCTTGCTTGCTTCTCAAACCAAAGTGATATATGCCTCTTCAAGAGAACAGAGAAATGACTCAGATATTCAATGCATGCTCACAGAAGCCATGCCATCCTTCCTGATGGTGGCCACAAGGATGACAAGAACAGAGAGAGCACATGACACTAGACATGTGTGGCTCGGGAACTAAGTTGTCTCCTTACGGTCACAGTGAAAGCAAGGTCAGAGGTCAGATCCTCAGATTCATGAATACATGGCTCTCTCCTTTTCAGTCATAGATTGGTCTACTGGTGTTGACTGGGCATCTCAAGACGTGTTCGTCATTTGTCCAATGTAGTCTGAGTGTGTAGTGCAAATGCCGTGGCCCACTGCCTTCCTTTTGGTGTGAAATACTCAGGGTTCACAAGTCAGCCCATGAGTGAATCAGTCTTCAAGCCCCTCTACCTGGGCTTGAATACAACGTTGTCTTTTCAAAGCAGTTGAGCTGTGACATATTATATTACTCACTTCTCCTCTGCTTCTATTCTTTCTGTTGAAAATAAAACAGGCATACTTAGGCTCCCTGCTTCACGGAGTGCTTAGCAAGTTGAAAACTGAATTACATACAAAAACCGTCACTGAGTTTATGCACTGGGGAAATGTCAAGGACAGCTGCCTCAAGTGTCCTGCTGGGAATGATGACCAACATATGTGTGCACATACAGGCATGTGTAATATGCACACATTTAAGTTGTGGTTTTTTTTCTTTATTAGAAAACAGAATGTTTTTTCTAATAAATGATAAGTTATAATCATCAAGTAATAGGTTTAAGTGGTAGTTAAAATTCTACAGAAAAAGTGAAACTTGAAACCCTCTATAGCCTAGAATCTTCCTACAGTTTAACTGACATAAGAGCCTCTCTGGGATGTTAACCCATGCCTACCTGAGTGTGGAACGGCTGAGCGAGTCTTGGGTGGACTCTATCCTACTCCAGGTGCACAGAGTCAATCCTGAAGAGCAACAGATGGACAGCAATGGAGAACTCTCTCCAAAAGCTGAATGATGTGACAGGAAACTTCTCAGATGAATTTTTGGCCACAGAGCTGTGGTTGGATAGCTTCTATTCAACCTTTCAGCCCCATTTCCTCCACAGAGTTTGGTAGTGGGTGGTTAAATCAACGAAGTCAGTAGGCAAATCAGTTGTTTTGACTACACTGCCTGCAAGTATAGGGTTTCACGCATGTGCATACTCTCTGCGTGGATGCACCGGAAGACTGCTGTAGAATTGATAAGGAGCTTCCCCTACAGTGCCTTTAAGGGAATAGCCAAATAATCGATGCCTGTGATTGCAGCTCACACACACCACGGATTCGTCCTTACCATCTTTCCATTCAGGGATGTCCTGCTGAGATTTTTGCTAGGATACCTCTAAGTTTTTGAATTACTGATTTTGTATTTCTGGCCACTACAACAACCGATCTGGACACACTTTGTGGGTAACCAGATCAATAGTGTAGACATTAATTCTTAATGGGTCATGGGGGGAGGGAAGCGACTAGAACAGTTGGCCTGTAAAGTAGAATAGAAAAGTCACTAGGAGAACCATAGACAGTGAACATGACTGGCTCCTTCACAGCCCGCTGCTTTTCGTACAGATTGGGACAGAGGGCAATTCAAATCAGCTCTGATGGAGACCCAGCACCAGGTGAGCAAGAGGCAGCTAGGAGCACGGCTAGCGTTCGCCCTCTAATTCAGCATCTTAGAGGAAGGCCATGTCGATCAACCACATGGATCTTAAATGACCAAACAGAAAGTAAGGGGAGAGCTCAGTGGTAAAGGGCTTGCCTAGACTGAGTGACTGACCTCCTGATTGCAATCTCAGTACTAGGATTAAGAGGAAATAAAACAGCCAACTCTAGAATGGTGGTAGAATTTCTCTCAAATTCTCTAGGAGCTCAGAAAGTTCAGTCAGTTGAGATACCACAACGAATAAAAGGCAAGTGTTGGCATTCAGACATTATCCAAGCAGTAAGATGTCGCGAGTCTCCCATAAAATCAGGGAAGCGGTGAATCTGCATCCCTCAGTCTCATTCACAAAAATTCAAATTATGGCATCTACTGTATGCTAAATAAAAACATACCATAATAGACCGATATCAAACTGTTTACAGTTACAAAACTGTTATTTCTTTTGTTCATATTTAATGTTATTTAAAGGATGCAAACCCGCCTTGAGAAGGATCTCATGGAACCTTGATAGTTGTACTCCAGGTTTTCTTCGGTTTGCTTTACCCTCTCCCCCATTTTCTTTCCCATTCTTCTGTTGACATTACCAGGCACAGGTAATAACAGTTCAGTTTAAGTTCTAGCACGTAGGCCTTCCGTTCCCTCTCACCCCCTCCCTCCTCCTTTGATGTCACCTGTGGAGTCTGTCCAGGAGCCATGCCAGAGAGAAGGCTCCAGGCCCTGGTCTTTTGTTGTTTGAATGCTTCTGTGTATATCCAAGGCTAACCTCAGTAACCGTTTACAATATTGAGTCGAAAAGATCAGGCTAGAAGAGTCAGCACTTCTAAGCCAACTGGCTACATGGGACAAAATATATAGCCAAGGGCAGAATTTACAGCAATAACATTTATGTATTGTGTTACTCCTAGGATGATCAAATTTATAAAGTGCCTATTGTGTATACACAAGGCACGACTGTAAATCATTGCATTAAACAGTGTCAACTATCAACACACAAGTTTCCCCTAAATTCTGCACACTGAGATTGATGAAGGCTTTTTTTTTTTTTTTAAGAAAGCATGCTTTTAAAAAAAAAAGAAAGAAAGAAAGAAAAGACAAAAAGGCAAACATTTCAGATCCATGCTGGGCGAACAGCACCCCCATGTATAGGAGCAGGTGTCTGTGTATGACTTACACACCTTTGAAACATCTCTGGTAAATATTAACCTTCTCAGAAAGAGAGAAATGTCCACAACTTAAGCTGGGGATGTGGCAAGAACTTGAGTCTGACACCAACATTAGCCTTTTATTCTTTCATCCTCAGTGGAGAGCAGATCTTAAAAGAAGGGACAGGGAACACCTCTTGTTGGCATCTGTTAGTCCATGTCTATCTACAGGTCTTTGAAAACCCGAGAAATGAGGCACTAGTGATCTCTCACAAAATTATTTCACTCTGCTTGACTCACAATGAAGACCCAAACCCCAATCTGTGACTAAAACCCATCAAGGCTTGTGAATGAAGGACTAGGAAAAGAGCTTGCTGATCGAGCAGGAGGACCCAGCTAAAGCCACATGGAGGAGTGTGCACATAACTCCAAGGAGACAGGAAAAGCACCACAAGCTAGCAGGAAACAATAAAGTGACCCTGTCTAAAATAAGATGAAATGCTGCTCTCAGACTTCCAGGTCACGTACATAACTGTGCACACTCACACAAATGCACACGCACACACATATCTTGAAGTGAAACTTTAATGCACGCACACATTTTCTCTGAAATGCTAGTCCACAACTTACTCAGAATGCAAATCTTTTGAAACCTAAACTCTCAGGTGTGGATTAAAGTAATTCTGTTTCCATATATGTTCCTTAGAATCACTTGCAGGGGACAAGCTGTGAGACCGCCCAGGCAGCTGAACTGGACGTCATTTAGAAAAGCATGAAGTAGTCTGCCTCTCTTCTCTTCCATTTAGACAGGGCAAAGGGCATGTGCTTTCTTCCTCCTCCACCCACAGCCTTCAGATACCCCTTGACTGGTTGAGAGTAGATGAGGAAAAGCTTTAACATTTTCTACAGGTTAGAATAACCTTCTGTCTTTATAAAAGCTCGTTTCCACACATGCGATGGGTGACTGACACTTCCACAGACGAAAGCAACTCCAAACCTTCTCTAAAGTTAAAATTAAAGTGGAAAAGCAGGTAAAGGAGTGTATATTTTAAAGAAAAACAAACAAACAATCGTGCTCAATTCTGAATGGATGAGCTACCCACCACCTTCCAGACCCAGGGAAGGGCACTGTGAGAAAGGAAAGCAGGGAGGCCATGGAGAGTCAAGCTATGCAAGAGTGACTGACTGAGAGACACCAACTTCCTGACTGAACCAAGAACCTGCAGCATGACTTGTATTTTGGGGGTGGTTGTTTCTGTTTTTAATTCGCTCAATAATCTGAAAAGTCAATATCCCATGTTTTTTGTAGGAAGGCTCCGAAAGCTAGTCTTCTCCCCTAATTGGTGGGGTTTGGTAGCATTGATAACCAATTTGGGACTTTCCTCATAACCAAGTCTATCAAAGTTAACGTTGTGAGTTTAGTCATAAATAGAAGATTCTGGAGGGTTCTGGCTAAAGATCTCCAGTCATGAGGAAGGGAGCCCAGCTCAGGGGATTTCTGTCCAGGAAGAGAATGGAATGGTGGCACGGTAAGACTATCCTCTTCAAACAAGTTGATTCCTCAGTGAATCAAGAAAATCACAAGCCAAGTTCTTATGAATCCACTCAGAGATAATTGGGAAAATAAACACCATCCCAGAACTTTAGAGGCCAGAGGCTTATCTAGACTACTTTGCACGTGAGCCAGAGGGATTCTCCTATCTGTGCTTCCCAAGGGCTGAGAGTAAAGTCATGTGCTACGTTCAGCTTTTCCAGAGTCACCAGGAATCCAGACCCAAGTCCCGTTCTTACTTGGCAGGCACTTTACCAAAGTAGCCATCTTCCCATCTCTCAGAGTGATTTTTCAGGTAGTGAACCCTCATGTTTACCACCCAGCATCCATGAAACCTTTTTATCCATAAACCCTTCCAATGAAAGGCAGTCCCGATGCCTTGTCTACAGACAAGGTGAAATAGATGTGACGCTGTGCATCAAGAGGGATGTCCAACTGCTGGGAAAGAGGGTTTTATACCTTGGGGGATGAGACACTTTAGCCACCATCTTGGTATCAAAAGATGCCTGCAACTGTCCATATGCGTTATGTACAGTAGCTAAGAGATAGATAGGAATGGAATCCAGTTATAATAATTCAATCCAGAATTTAGCTTTGTACGGTACTTTTCAGTTATATTAATAAGTAGCATATGTGCGAATGTGCTACACTTTAACAATCTCCCAAATGTTTGTGCCGCTGACTCCTGTTTAGTGTTGCCTGGCAACACTTACCTGCCCTATTGATCCGCCCCTAACCCATCCACATTGCCTAAACCACACACTATACACTGCTTCTGAAATCACTATTCAGTCTTTTTCCCTACCATAGTATGCACAATGTGGGAGGACTCTTCACGTATCAGAAAAAGAGAGGCAAGAAGTCAGGGAGAGCAAAAGACATTACTTAAAAGAAAGATTCCAAGATGAAACCATTTCCTGTGTTTCATGAGGAATGACACAGACTGATAATTTATTTGGACACATACAAAAAATACGCTTTTGCTAAACCAATATATATAGTGTAGATTAGCAAGAATAATATGCAGGCATTCCAATTTCAATTCTGACTGGACTTGGCTGACATAATTATGATATGCCGAAAAGTAAGGGCCAGGGTTTAAAGCATTGCCTCCTTCCCTTTGAACAGGGTCTATAAATGCCAAGAGGAAATATTTTAGATTAAGTGAATAGATTAATAAACATCCTTGGGATGTCTATCGTTAAGGCTGATTTATTTCTTATGGCAGCAGTAACTCAAAGAAATGCCACAGTATTCCAAAAATATTGCATGTTGTTGTCCCCACCAAGCAACGTAATGACACCATGTGAGAATGACGCTATCCACAGTACTAATTATTCACAACAGTCAACAGATACTAAACCACTTGAGTTTACGTGGGCCTCAGCACGGGAACCGCTCATATTTGTAACACTGACAAATGGCCTTTCATTTGCAAATTTATAGTGTAGCTATAATTTCTTGAGGGAACTGAGAGTTTCATTCAAAAAATTGCCACAACATTTATCTACCCAAGGATGATGGATATGGCCTGTGAAATTAAATGCTTTTAAAAATTAAAATCATAACGCCAAGGAAAAAGATGTGTTCCTTCCTGCATTGCTCACACATTTAAGTAATAACTGCTCTCAGTGCTTGCAAGGCTTGACCCAGACAGTGTGTTAATACTTATTAATTATATCCAAGCATGCTGTTGTTAAAGCTGTTCTATGAGCTACTACACATTCCCAATGTAAATTACTCGTTTCATCTTCTGATTCTGATTTTAAGCTATGCAATTCTACTGTATGAGTAAAACAGAATGATTCTTAATTGCTTTATTGTGCTTAGTTCTTAACCCTATTGTATACTGTTAGGCTGATTGTAAACATAAACCGCAGCAAACTACTATCGTTTTATAATGATGCCAAACTAAACATATGCTTTCACTGAAAAATATCAAAAGATAAGTGGAAAACATTTCCTGGGATAATCAATAAGAAGAAGGATTGTCAATGGATGAAGAGTAAAGGGCAGTGATAGGTGACATCTTATCCCTGCTTTCCTTTACAAATAGTTATAAGGACTCTTCAAGCACAGTGGTGTGTGTGTGTGTGTGTGTGTGAAGGTAGGGATTTTTTCACAAGTTAGTAAATTTTGATCCTGAGTTTGATCATTTAACAAAATTATGTAAATAGCAATCAATCAATAACTCGCCTTTCTTTAACATTAACTACATCAGTCCAAAACCCATTGTCGCGAATGGTGGCAAAGAACGTGAGCAGAACATTTCATACATGGAGAAGAGTTTTCCTGCTTAACCCCAGCACGGTAGCAAGAGTCACGCTGGCAGCTCGCAACATACCCTTACCGGCGCTAACTCCTCGTGGGCAGGAACATCCTCCTCCTCATCTTTGGGTCAACAGCATCCAGGACAGCACCTGGAACACACACACAGCCATGAATGAGCTTGAATGCACTCTGTGCTGACTGGCTTCTACTGGAAGGTACTGATCAATGACGTAAACTTCTTCCCTGTAAAGTGCCTTATTAAAACAGCCCACCTCCTCACAACTGGATGAAACTTTACTGTGAACATTTAATTCTCAACCATAATGTTGCCAAATCTTCATTCTACTTTTATGATAGCCTTTTGTGTTTAATATTTTTTTATTCTTTAAGAATTGCAAGCAAGTATACAGTATTTGGATCACATTGCCCCAACACACATCTACTCCTGCTACAATCTCACTGCCCCACACCAAACTTCAACTCCTGTTTTATTATCTATTGAGTACAAAATTATTATTACCTAAATATGCATAGATATGAAGCCATCTACTATACCACAGTGTTGACATCTGTTCTAGATCACATCGGGAACTAACCAAATCCCGAACTCCTCAGAACAACTCTGAGAGATTTTCTCGGTAGGATCATTTTAGGGAAGGATCTGATCATGCTCTGATCATGCTACAACTGGATAATCTGAGGTGGGAAGACCTGCCCATAACCTGGGCCATGCCTTCAGAGGGAAACCTATATGAAGAACATGAAGAAGGACATGAAGAAGGACATGAAGAAGGAAGCTCTTGCTCTTTGCCTGCTTGTCCTCACCCTTGGTGGCAAGTTCATTCTCTCACTGGCACTAGAGCTTGCTGTATCTGGATTCTGGCATATACTGAAAACCAGTTAAGATAGTGAGCCTCACAGATTGCATAACTATTGGGTTTTTTGGCTTTCCATAAGAAGAAAACCATCGTTGGAATCATTAGATAGCAGCCTGTAATCAAGAGAAGCCTGAGAAATGCAATGGCTGACATACCAGGAGACACTCCTGAAGAAAATTGACTTTCTTTTCCTCAGTGCTAATCAACTTTTAAAACTCCTAAATTAGATGAGGGGCCTCGTGAACCCCTCTTTCAACCAGGAAGAATATTGACTCCCTGGATCTTCTGCATATCTTGTACAGGCAACTAAAACTGCTTCAGTTCATGCATGCAGCCCTGATGTATCTAGCTGACACTGCGTCATAGCAGTCTCCCCTGACCTCTGGCATCTACCATCTTACCATACTAACTTCCTTAAAGGCATGCTAGGAGCCTTGAGTGCAGCCACTTATCAGAGCACCTTCACATTTTCTCTCTGCACTTGGACAAGTTGTAGATCTCTCCCTTAACCATCAATCACAGCAAAAGAATGTTCTCAATGTGTGCTGGGAGCTGGTCTAATCTGACCCATGGCCCAGGTGGGCAATCATCTTTTGTTTTGGGGGGACATAGTGCGGGTAAGCATTTGGAATTATGTCCTTTAGAGTTGGTCTCATTTTAGGCAAATTACTTTGTCTTGACAAATGCAACTATCTTCAAAATATGTGGCCTTTCTAACACTCTTGTGAAAGGAAGATGCGTCTAAGGCAGGGTTTTTGTCATTTGAGGGATCTCCCTCAAACAAATGGCATCCTTCCTCACTGTTAGAAGGTGATGCCCTGCAACCCTGAACATTATAGGTGTACATTTGGCTACAAGCTCTGTCCTGCATATAATCTACCAATGCGATTTGTGATAGGGACTTTGGTCCACGTAAGTTCTGCAACCATTAAAGGCTAAAAACTAAAGCCATTGGCTCAACCCCACCATCCAGAAAGAGCTGGAGACTAAGGGGCAACCCTGTGGACAGTATGCCATCGATTCTTAGTTCACACTCTGGACACCAAAGACTGGTGTGAACTTCTCTTTGTTGATAATGCCCTGTGCAGATTATCACATGTTGCTGTCAGTAGCACATCTGTAAAGGAAGGCCTGCGCTTACTGTTTCCCCAGACTGCCTACATCTTCTCTTGGCTGCTTCTATTCTGCATCCGTCCTCTGTAGTCAGCTGTGAGTCAATAGGGTTTGTCCTGAAAATTTGAGCAATTTGTTAAATCCCAGAGTGGTTGCAGAAACCCCCACACTCACAACTGGTGTTAGAAGTGGGTTCTGGCCCCCTCTCTCTTTAACCTCGCTATCAGAGACTACCTGGGCATTCATCTGGCCTCCTCTCTCTTAACCTCGTACCTGGGCAGCTGGTCACACTAGCCCATGCTGCTGCTGTAGATCCACAGAGTCTAAAATAGCTCTGAAAGGTAACTTCTTTTACTACTCAAGTGATCTGAAAGATCTCACGGTTTAAATCCTTGGCCTGGATGATGTTTACATAGAGACTACAAGCTATTGTTTATCTTGCCCTATGCAAACAGCAACCATCCCAAATATTCCAGTAATAAATTCAGAACAAAAAAATGTTTACACACTTGTTGGTGTTTGGTAATGTGAATGGTTAGTGATATTTCAGAAGATATGTTAGACTGACCAAGACCAGATATTAAAAGTAACTTCATTAGAAAATACCAAATGGTTTTATAATAAAATGTTAATGAAACTGTTTGCTTTTCCTAAGTACTTGGGTTAGTTCACGTAACTTGCTGCTTATCTATGTGAGATTTTTCTTATTAAATTACTAGTAACATTTTAATAGGTAGACTTACAAGCTGGCTCTCAAGATCTTCACACCTCATAAGTCCACGCTGCCTGTTTTCCGTGAGAATGGGAGCAGAATTTGTCTGTGTGGGCGGCTGATTGGGTGGCACGGTTGCCTCTCATGCGGGTTGTACACTGAAGCTTAGGCTGGTCTTGTGTCTTAGACCTTAGAGATCAAAGGTTGAGAGCTGGAGCGTGAGAAGAATTGTTTGCGACACTGCTGTGTTCAGGACGAAAGGGGCGGAGTGCTGGGGGTAGAGGGCAGATTCTAGAGGCGGCAATACATGATCTAACTAGCAAGAAATAGGGCCTCAGACCTACGTCCGGGAAGAATGAAAGTTTGCAACAAGAGTCGGAAATGTAGTATTTAGACCATCTACAAATAAAAACACAGCCGGGCCATCCTGAACTACAAGCCTTGTGATGTTCTGAATAGCAAGGGCTACAGCCAGCTGGGCCCTGTGATGCAAAAGAGTAAGACAGTGTTTAGGTATTCATTTTAGACACTGAGTTTGTGACTGTCTTAGTCAGGGTTTCTATTCCTGCACAAACATCATGACCAAGAAGCAAGTTGGGGAGGAAAGGGTTTATTGAGCTTACACTTCCACATTGCTGGTGATCACCAGAGGAAGTCAGGACTGGAACTCAAGCAGGAGCTGATGCAGAGGCCATGGAGAGATGTTCCTTACTGGCTTGCTTCTCCTGGCTTTCTCAGCCTGCTCTCTTACAGAACCCAAGACTTCCAGCCCAGGGATGGCATCACCCACAAGGGGCCCTACCCCCTTGATCACTAATTGAGAAAATGCCCCACAGCTGGATCTCATGGAGACATTTCCCCAATTGAAGCACCCTTCTCTGTGATGATTCCAGCCTATGTCAAATTGACACACAAAACCAGCCAGTACAGTGACCATTTTTTTTTTTTACAGAAAAAAACATAGGAAAATGCCAATCCTAAGAGACTTCTGTCCAGTTTTTCAAGTAGAAAAACAAGCTCCTGGCGGCCATATTGGACTAGCCCTGTAGAAGCTCCTGGAGGCCATATTGGACTAGCCCTGTAGACTCCTTGCTGTATGTTGACTCTCGGATCCCCTTCGAATGAAAAGCATAACCAAGTACCACCAGCCCATACTCATTACTTGTACAATCAAACAATTCCCAAGTTCAACTCTTCTCCTAGGCTGTATTGAAACATCAAATCTATGTGTAATCAGTTACTTCGGGCCGTTCTTATGCTTTTTTTAAAGGGTTGCAAGTAGGTACCAGTTAGCTCTTCTGAGGTAAACACACAAAACCCAGAGTTCCTAAGGTAGTTGGAATGAGGTTGAGATCCTTCAGGAGGGCTCTGTGGTGATTTCAGCAGGATGTGTACTGCAGGGGCTCATCTAGTACCCAGCACCACTACCATATCCTCTTCATAAAACACAGAGTACTCCTATTTAGACAGGACCTACATGGCTTCCACTCAGCAGCATTTGCTCACTGAGGCACTAACTATTGAAGGGTAGACAACATGCCAAATTCTATCTATTCCAAGTGTCAAGGAGATGGAACATACGCAGGGGTCTATTCGTTGCTGGATAGTACTTTTTAAAAAATCACTTCCCAACAACTAAAAGAGGAATATTATACCAGGTGGGTGTAGTAGTGCACACGTTTAAGCTCTACACCCTGGGAGAAGCAGAGGCAGGCAGATCTCTGAGTTCGAGGCCAGCCTGGTCTACAAAGTGAGTTCCAGAGCAGCCAGGGATATAAAGAGAAGCCCTGTCTCAAAAACAATAAACAAACAAACAAATAAGTATATGTGTGTGTGTGTGTGTGTGTATTAAGTATATTATACATACAATATGTATTCTACTGGAATATCACAATCAAACTCTTACTTGGAAAACCTTGGACATGAATAAATGCCCCCCTCCCTGACTCTCATTAAATGCTATGCTTTAAAGATACAGAATTTATCAAGTTGCATTTAAACTGCACCAGACTGGTGTCTGTACTTTCCCTAAACAAAATATAGGAAAATGTTGCAACCCAGATTCCTAGGCCTGGTGCAGGCACATTATCCCAGTACTCTGGAAATGGAGGCAGGAAGATCAGCGTTTAGGCCATCCTTGACTACATAATGAGTTCAAGGCAGTCCAGGGTTTGCTCTCATGAGTGGTTTATTGATTAGCAGACTTACTCTCATGCAGGCTATGTGGGGAGGCTTGGCTAATCGCATCTGCTCGTGACAAGCAGTGCTGCACAGAATTCCTCTTGAAAGTTAAAGTACACAGACTGCCCCCAGCTCAACAGCAAGCGACTTATGATGCTCTGCCTTTATGGTGACACAGAATTAGACTCTTACAATTATTCTGCTTCTGACTTTAGGTGTGACATTCAATAAATCACACAGAATGTCCCACACTAATATAAATTAGATGTTTGCCCAACCACACCTTAACGTAAGTTTCTACTCAAGCAGAATTGGGCTGTGTTCAAACATTGGATTAGTAAACGGCGTCACTCATATCCGAGGCTATCAACTTTTGATGAGTGGGTCTGGACTAAGAGGCTTAGAGGTCAAGAAGCATTTACTTACAACATATACATTCTGAAGGCGGGAGCAAGAACTGAGCTGGACGTAAGGATTAATCACAATTGGGGTGGGAAGGATAGACCTGGGAAGGAAAGTGGTCTTGGGTGGGGAGGGAGAGAGGAACCTGATCTGGTATTGGGTGAGGGGAAAGGACTGAAGCCCTGAGTGTCAGCAGAAAGAATTGAAACAGGCAACCTCAGAAGGTAGGAGGTTGTGGGGACCTTCCAGAATCCACCAGGGACCTGGGAGGTGAGAGACTCTACACCAGCTGATATGAGTACCCAACACATATACAGCAGAGGACTGCCGGGGCTGTGTTCAATCAGAGATGATGCACCTAACCCTCAAGAGACTGGAGGCCCCAGGGAGTTTAGAGGTCAGGTGGAATGGGGAAGGGGGTGGGGACATCCATGTGGAGACAGGGGTAGGAGGTAGGTATGGGACATGGAACAGACGAAGGGTAGATTGGGGGGAATAAAATCTGGAGTGTAAATAAATAAATATTATACAGACCAAAAAAAAAAAAGAGTCTGTGAAGCAACTTAAGTGCCAGATACATTTTAGGTCCACTATAAGGATAACTGTTCTTCTCCCTGAAAATATCTTGAGATAGATGTTCTAGACAGCTTTCTTCTTGATGTTTTGTACAAATTTTCATATGCAGCCTTGTATAATATTAAGTATATTTAATAACTGAGAGGTAGAGAGGCAATAAAATTGAATAGTGGTGTTTCAGGTAGTGGCAGATGCAGGATGGGACTTAAATACAAGGTCATGACCTAGTCAATGGCCTTTCTCGGAGTTTAACAGGCACAAGACTGGTGGGTAAAGTTGGCCTCTCCTTAAAACTAAATCCAAGTACTCTACCCTTCCCATCTGAGCCCAGGGCAGACAGGGAGACAGAGAAACTAGCAAACAGAGATGGAGGATTTGTCATGGAGTGGGTTTGCTTTTTATTACTATTATGATTTTGAGATGGGGGTCTCATGGCCC